>BMAV01002473.1:0-50642 GCA_019973955.1 Trichonephila inaurata madagascariensis | reverse complement strand
ACCCTCGTAAATTACAAGACCAATCACCCTGTTATTAAAAATTCCACACCAAACAATAATACACCACAAAAATTGATGTCTTCAACTTGTTCTTAAACCTCAAACTTGACTTGTAAGAATTTTAGCGTTCAATAATTTCAATAATCGGTGTTCTGTAAATTATACATTTGATTACCTAAAAACTATTCTTAAAATGTCCATATTACGTTTTCAAGGAGCATTGGTTTCACTTCTAATTGGTTCAAGATAAAGTAGTAAAAGTCATAACGTTTTTAAACGTCTCTTGCTAGCAGAGCCTGTTCATGAGTTAGGTGGCCCAGATAAACCACAATTTCGTTCAAACTTTTGAACAGATCACAGTTTGTAGCGATTTTCTGTGCTGTTTTGCAGATATAGGCGGGGGTATGCTAATACATCTGATTGTACTTTCCACCCTTTAACTGGTCTGGCAGATAGAGGTCAGTTTGTCTCGTGTCTCGCCATCCTGGAATTTTGCCATGTTGGATATAGACCTCCAGGACACCGTTCTAGTACATACAGCCGCGCTATTGTTCGAGATTTCAGAACATTTTCATCGTAAATTGAAATTATGTTGCAATATTCAATATTATCTTTTCTGTTACGTCTCCAAATAATTATAACACTTAAGGCTTTAAAATCGGTTAACCAGTTTCTTTTGTTAAAACTTGCCTATATTATATATATCATATATATATATACTTTAAGTGATAAATATATTTTTTTACTGTTATCTCATTAAGTATTTCAATTACAATTTATTTATATTCGGATAAAAGGAAAAACTATACGTTGTATGAATGAACAAGCAATGTTTAAACAGTAAATGAAAAATATTATAGAGAGGTTAAGAAAACTGGAACATCAATATGTTTAATAAGATAGAAAAACACAAAATTATTTTAAGACCGTTGCACAGATTTTGTGTTATAACGACTGAAAAATTATAATTTCCTTAAATAAATTTTACATTAATTTTCCCTAAGTATATTTTTATTAAAAACCAAAATTTATAAATTATGTTTTAAGTTACTTTTATATGTTTTTACGTAAGGAAATTCTAATAATAAAAATATATTTGTTATTCTTATTTTATATAATTTTGAGTAAAAAAAAATAATTTTCGCTAAATTTTATGTTTTAAATTTTTATTTAATTTCCTTGGCTTACATCTCCACGATATTTATGGTAATTTTTTTATTGTACATTTAAGATAAAAGTCTATTTATTTCTGTACTTTATTTTTAAAAACCCGAATAAAAACCGGTTAACACTTTTTTTCGTTTCATGAAAGACCCAAAATCGGGTTCTGAAATTTTATGGCAGGTTTTCAAGCTCAGATTATGTTTCTTACATATTTGCATAATACAAAAATATCATATAATCCTAAAACATGAGTTAAATTAATCCGTCTTTATAAATAAGTGTGGATTACTCGCATGTAACATATAAAACCAATAACACAGCCAATAAAGTATATTACCGTAGGATTTGAAAAATCACCCTTTCGAGTAAGAATCACGTACCGTCACTCTAAGAAATGACGCCGGCTACTTTTAAGTGAAAAAAAAATATCCTTTATGCTTCGTTCGAGTATATTTTTTCATACAAGGCTTGAGAAATCTTGAACGAACATTTTCTTTAATTATCAATAAACTTAGCTAATACAAAATTTTTTTTTAAATGAAACTCCTTTTTAATCGAATTTACAGAAGAAAGAGACAGAAATTTATTTACAAGCCTGAAGAAATGTACTACATTTGAAAAAATGCTATAAAAGTTTTATTGTGCCCCTTCCTCCTTTGATACTCTAAATACGCATTTATTTTATTTAATAGTTATTCCAATCCTGAATCAAAGAATTACACATTCAGCTACGTTGGCATCATTTTTGGTGGCTTGTGTCACCAATTGTTCCCTTGTGTGCACTTATTTGAACTGAAAATTTTCATACACGATTGTTTTGGATGACAATACGATAACATAATTATAATAAATTAAAATTAATTGAATGAAACTAATTATTTAATGAGTTACAGATACCGTTACGTTGGCTTCATTTTTAGCGACTTGGGTCAAAACTTTAAAAGATTTTTTTTCCTCACGTTTTAAAGCATTCAATTGAACTGAAATTTTATATACACGATTGTTTTGGATGACAATACGATACTTTAATGAGATTCATAAAAATTATTTGCTACTTAATATTGTGATTCTGTCATATGAATATACATATTTATAATATTAGTTGTAACTATTTGATAAAAAGTAACTAAAATAAAAAAATATAAAAAAATTGTTGTCTTGAGTAGGAAATGACTTTAAAAAAAATTTATATTATTGTTGAAAAATGAATGCCAAAATAATTCAAAAATTTTACGCTCTTTGAATTTCTGAAGACGCAAAATGATGTTGTCTTAAAAACGTTCAAAATATTTCAGAAATTTTTAAGCATGCATTTTATTTAATTTAGGTATAAAGAACAGAATGATACTCAAATTCAGAGAATTTCTTATTGAAGAAACTATGAGCACTTAGAGCAGCGATACTCAACCTGCGGCACTCGGGCTGCATGTGGCCCGCCGAGCCTTTTTAAGGTGGCCCGGCCATGGGCCATTGCTCTGAGAAATTAAATTATTTAAGAAAATTATATAAAAAATTTGGTGGGAAATTCTTTGCCAAGAAATATAATTTATTAACTTTGCTTTTTTTTTGTCGGTATCGTACGGGTACGAATTGATATTCTTTTTCTATTTGGAACAGTTACGGTTAGTAATAACAGATAACAGTGGAATGAACAGTGGGTGGAATTAATTTATAACTATCTTTCATATCTTGCAAGCGAAAAATATTCGAAGAAAATATATATCGTTTCAAGACGACTGGGAAGTTAACTATTTTGTGGTGAAAAACAAACATGGATCAGTAGTTGTTTGATTTGTTACGAAAGTGCTATATTTAAAAAATACCAATTAACAGAAATCATTCAATGACACTTTTCCTCGAAAATCTCTTTCAAGAGGTGAGGAATATGCCTTTTTTTGAATAATCCTAGTAACAGCAACAACGTGTTTTGTCAGTGGTAATATCACAGCGGTAACAAAAACATCCCATGAAGTTTGTTATATTATTAGTAATCATATGAAACTGTTTACTGGTGCATACATTATGAAGGAGTGTTTCTTAAATTCTTCTAATTTAGTGTTGTAACAAAAATAAAAATAATAATAATTAAAAAAAGCAAAACAGGAATTATAATATTATGATCAATTGTCCAGATTTTAAATTTCCAATGTTATCTTGATCTTAAAGCATTTCTTTTCCCCCTCCCCCATTTATCCTCATGTTGCGGCCCGCGTGAAATAACTAACATATATATGCGGCCCTAGTGAAACGGCTGACGTATGCATGCGACCCAGCAGAAAAAAAGGTTGAAAGAGACAGAAAGGAGACAGAAATAAAAAATAGGCTCTTAAGACTTTATTTCTAAATATAAATCCTAAAACTAACAAACCATATAGCTTTTAATGCAGCAAAAACCGAATTTTTCAACAAAATAAAAAAAAACTTTCTCTTAAACTTTTTTTTTTTTTTTTACTTTTTTTACATTTTTATCAACTTAATGTTTTCGCAAAAACTTCTTCAAAACATTGACTTTAAAAAAATTTAATAAATGTTTTTCAAGTGTTAAAAAACACATTAAAAACTTTTCTAAAACGTTTTTGTTTTATAAAGCGTTGATGATAATAACAGAAATTCACGGTAAAGAACTTTAGTATACAGTTTTAAGTTGAAAGCTTGATGTTAGTATGTGTGAGTGTAAGCTTTATTACATGTAATTACATTCTTTTATAAAAAATGCCAATACTGAATAAACAGAAAATGATTACATCTTTGATATTGTTAGACAAAGCTATCAAAATTTTTAGGTTATCAATTTCTTTATTTAGACGATTTTCTACTCTATAAATCGATAATATTCATATAATTCTTATTATTTTTCAAACCAAAACTCAAAATTTAACTCTGCAAAATAAAAATTCCAGAAAAAATGGGGCTTAATCTGAATAGATTAATAATTTTTAGAAATAGTATTGGTTAGAAAATTCACAAAGTACTTATTGCGAAACATAATGTTATATATTCTATTAAAACACATGAATGGGAAATGATATATGCAAAATGAAATTTCAATGAAACTGGAAGTTCCATTTATATATGAATAAGTCCTCCTTATATATTTTTAAAAATTCTTATTATGTAATATACAAAAATAAAATTGCATCACTTAAAAAAAAACTTGAAACTCAATGCATTTAAAAAAATTATACTTTGTTTTCTTTTCCTATGCATTATTGTACCAAAAGTGTCTGATTCATTCGTATTTCTTGTGAAAAAATACTGTATAATTTTATAATTATTATTTTATTTAATATTCAAAATATTTCAAACTTTTTCATATAAATTCTACAATTCTAAAAATGAATATAACAATAAAAATATAAAGTATCACAAAACATATCTAACAGAAAAAATAACTTGATTTTTTAAAAAAAAATTCCTATTCTAACTTCGAGTGCCGTGAATGAAGAATTTATAAGCATTTGGCCACAAAACTGAATTTTCTCTCAATATCTTTATGTCGAAACAGTAATATTAAAACACTAAGTAAATATACATGTTTAAAAAAGAAAAATTTAACTCATATTTTGATGAGATGATAAAAAATATTTTGATTTTGATTTTAATCGTCTAAAAAAAAGGTCATGGAAAGAAAATTAAAATAATTTCTGTCTCAAAGAAATGAGTGATGATTAGATTCCTTTGATATTTCATTTCATTACAATATGAAAATTTATATTTGTTTAGATTTGTATCTTCTTGCCTTTATGACCGTTCAATATCGATTTTAAATGGAATCAAATACGTTTATAAATATATTATGCTTTATATATATATATAAAATCATGTTATTTATTGATGCTGAGTTTTAGGTATAATTTAAATTTTTTCTTTGTTTTTAATGCTAACTGAGGGTTTATTTCAAACATTTTTCAATATAATACATCAAATAGGCACAGTAGAATTTATTTCAATGAATAACGGAAGAAATTAAAATAATTGAACAGTTACATAATCATCATAAGACTTCATCCCTAAACGAAAATTTTGAATCATTAGTCGTACATTTTCTTCTTTTTAATATGTGGGTTTATTTCTATTTTCTTACCTCATAAGATGAGAGTTTTGAACCTCAAAGTAGAGTCACTGCATTCGAATATGATTTGCATTACGTGTGCAAAAGCTAACAGATAAGTTTAAATTCATACTAGGGTATTATTTTGTAGGTTTTGCATATTTTTAATTGAATTATTACATGAAAATACAATAATTAGTTACATTTTTTTAGAAAGGGATAACTTTGAAGAATTTGATTTTTTAACAATTTTTTATTTAACTTTCTTTTTTCTTTCTTTACAATTCATTATAAGTTTTCTTTCTTCGTTGGGTAGTTTATACTATTATATCCAAAATTTCATTTTACACAATCAAACTAATTCATCGGATAATTTCTTCTAGACTTTTTATAAATATAATAAAAGGATTTATCATTTTATAACAATCAACATCCACATTTATTTGTTCAGCAAACATCTACACAGTTATTTGTCCATTTTGGTTTCTACAGTTATTCTTTCTTTAACCAACAACTTGCTACAATTCACTAATTTATTAACCAGAACCGTGTCAATAATGTTACAATGCAATATCGAAATTCAGTATTATCTGTATAATTTTTCGATTGTAATATGTAAGATATTCCTAAAAATATTTAAAAGATTGAAGGACTTAAAAAATTTTTAAGAAATGTCTCTCGGAAATCTATAGATTTTATCCAACTGAACTAAAAGAATTTTTATTTTAACTGACAAGAGGAAAATATTAAAATGGTTAAAACAGGATTTTCTGACAGGATCTATATTAACTTCTATTATCTAATTTAAAAAATCATTTTTTTTTTAATTTACGGGAAGTCCAGGACACTTGAACATAGAGGATTTTTTTTAACCATCTCAAATCTTTTTTCCTTAATTTCAGGTTAGTGTAATGATTATCATTACAAAATATACATATCTATCCCTCCATTTTCTCCCGAAAATCTCAAGTTCGAAAATACCATTCCATAGCAATCAATAAAATCTATTCTGGTGAGCTGAAAGTTTAAAAAAAAATTCTTTTACTTTGCCCATTACTGCTTTGAATTATCAAGAATACTCAAGATTTATTTAATTCTTTTTCTACTCTATACAGTTTCTAAGCGAAGAACAATTAATAAACAGTTTTCTTTGTTTATGTTCTTTTCTTTTTCTTATTTCTTGGCCAAGAAGGGAACATGGACCACTTTTTGATGGGACACCAGAATAAAAATTATTCTCAAAAGATTCTCTCTAAACAAGAACTAAAACTAGTTATTGCTACTGATCGTTGCTCCAATTGTTATTAAAAGCTAATTTTATGTTATTTTACTGTCAACAAAGAAATTCAGACCCATCGTGTAAAAAAAGGGATGTCATAGAGTCAAAGAGGTTGGACTTCTGTCTGTTGGTCCGCGGAGGGTATTTTATTTCCCCTCTACAACCCAAAGGATATACTAATGAAGGCATTCCCTGAACCGCCACCTGGAGAAACGCTCTCTAGGGGTTACAAGCTCCTCGAGAGTTTCCGTTTTCTATTTATCAAGAGTCTCCATTCTCTGCTGGGCTTCCTTAGAACGTCCCAATTGTAACAAGTCTATTAGAGCCATGAACTAAGAGTGAGTCTGCTAATATCATCAAGGCAAAAGGGCTTAAGACTATTGATAAGTATCCAAAAGATGATTTTGTGTTTGCCAATACAGACGGTTCTTCTGATTAATCATTCTCGAAAGGAGGTTCGGGGGTATTTATGACCACTCCAAGTGATGCAACCTACCAACGAGTGATCGGGGCTGGTGCTGTTGCCTCTTGCTTCACTTGTAAACTTCGGGCGATAATCCAGATTTTTGATTTATATGAGACTTTCCTTATTCTAGAGCAGATCAAAGGTCTCGTCATTTTTTTGTGAATAAAAAGCAGCCCTCCAGACTATTCTAAGTGGAGTTTCATGGATTACTGCTCTGTCCTGTTTATATTACATGAGTTAAGGTATCCGACTACGTTCGGAACAGTGATTTTAAAAAAGGGCATAAATGGATAATTTTCGTGATATTTAGTGTCACTTAGACTTAGATTAGAATACATGTATAAAATTGTTTTAAGGACATATTTTGACAAAAAAAAATTATTTAAATACAATATTTCGGCAAAAAATTAACTTAGAATAACATTTTTTTCAAAATGTTTTTCTTTTGTTAAAAATGCTTCTATTACAATAATATTTTGCCTGTATATAGTTCGGACCTTTGTACAGAGGCTCAACTATGATTTTTGAAAAATTCACATGATTTTCAGAGTTACAATCAATTGAAATAATTATCGGCGTTTTTTTTTTCTTAAAATTTCTCCCCTCTGTTGTCGTAAAACATGGATAAACCCACTTCTAAGTTATATAGTTCAAAAATGCTAGTTGAGCCTCTGTAAAGAGGTTTGATCCATATACAGGCAAAATATTATTATAATAAAAGCATTTTTCACAAAAGGAGAATATTTTGAAAATGGGTCATTCTATGTTCATTTTTTGTCAAAATATTGTACTTAAATAGTTTTTTATTGTAATACTATTTTTAAAATAATTTTATGTACATTTTCTAATCTAAATGACACTAAATATCATAAATACTATCCATTTATACGCTTTTGCAAAATCACGGTTCCGAACGTAGTCGGATACCTTAAATAAAGTCTGCTTTCTCCAATGGTTGCCTGTACATGACATTACAGGCAAGGAAAATGCAGATAAACTGGCAAAAGGGCTAGAAATCTCAATAATGACAACTTTACCTTATTAGATGCAAATGCTGTCACAAATTTTAAATTGAGAGAGAGAGAAAAGTAAATTCTTGTAAAGCTTCAACTCTGTAATATAAGTGGAGACCGCCTTATAACAAAAACAATTTCTAGTCTAAAAGCAGGTCATTACAGCGGAATGAAGATTGATAGGAATGGTAGAAAAACTTACAGGAATTGTGGTAGCTATTCAGATACAGAGCTAACACTTGCTAATATTTTTGACTGTCGAACTACTCTTGCTGCTCTACAAGAAATAGGGGTCCTGTGTTTACGTCAACAAACCTCTATGGGGATAATATTAAACAGATTGCCAGAACAGTCATCTGGGCCCTTGGTACTGTCTCATTTGATCCAGTCATGGACACGGCATCATCATCATCAACAAACAAAATTAAATACTTGTTAAATACTTCTACAATCTTAGAGAACAAAATACAAGAAAGAGTAAGTAGAAGATCAAAATGAAAAAATATTTTACAGAATTATATTCAATAATTCAATGTAATGTTTTCTGCTTTCTTATTTTTTAAATGTTAACAATCTCAAACAAACATGTTATTTCTCATTAGTAAGAGTAAAAATGTGATATTTTGAATAAAATAAGGGATATCTTAAATTTTATTTTGTTTTTAATTTTAAGCAAATATGTATTTCAACAACATTTTTCTATATAGTTCTTTATTTTCTTCATTAAAATAATGGCAGAAGAGCAATGAAGAAATATATATTTCCCTTTATTTAAACATGGAAAGTTTGACGTTTTATTTTAAACGAAGCAAAACAAAAATAATTCGAAATATGAGCATTATATAATAACTTTAAAAATATTTGTTCGAAAAATTATCGTGGGGTTCAACAGTAAAAATTACACTTTTTTCTACAATATAACATTTTTAAATTAAAACTTTATTTTTTACCATTTTAGTTTTTTTGTTTTAGAATTTAAAATCTAGATATTTCGTATTTTAGCCTAACAAAATTTTAGTACCCATTAATTTTATATTACTTGGTTCCTTACAAAGATGTTAGTTATATTTTTGCAACAACAACAAAAAATTCAAGCGTCTCGAGGATTCTTACTAAGACCCAACTAGTTATTATATTCTGTTGCATGAGTATTTCTGTTTCTATATCGTTAATATTTCTAGAGAAAAAGAGAGCATTATCTGAGTACCGTAAAATCCGGCGTATAACGCGCACCGGTGTATAACGCGCACCTATACTTTCAGTCTTACTTTTTTTAATTTTTAGGTATATTCGCCGTATAACGCGCACCCCCATTTTTACGAAGAAATCTGAAATATTTGTATACATTGCTCGTATGTTTTGAAGTCATTTATTCGAGGTATTATCCCAGACTTTTGAAAAAATAGTTTTTTTCTTGTACTACTGCTTTTTTAATTAGTAAGGCAAGTCATTTCTTTTAAATAAACAGTATTTCGACACATATAGAAGTAAAAATTGCTTTATGTTCATCCCGTTTGTTATTTTTTTAAAGCTTTTGTTTTTACACCCGGCGTATAACGCGCCGATCTTATTTTTTGTGTTAAAAGTGCGCGTTATACGCCGGATTTTACGGTACTTTTTTTTAAATCTGATTTGACTTTTTATCGTGATTTTTCTGTAAGTGAGCTCTATATTTTAAAATAAATCGAAATTTAGCACAAAAAAAATTATTCTTGTAATTTTTTACAATCTATTATCACATTTACACATATATTTTATATTCACTAAAAATTATTTGTAGTTCGTAAGTATTAATCAAATGCATCAATCAATATAAATTAACTTTTTAATTAATAAAACATTTTGTAAGTCTAAAATATGTACCAGTTCTTAAAAATCTCAAGAGTATTATAAATAACTTTCAGTAAATATTTGCAACCAATTTATTTTGTGTGATTAATGCATAACTAAACTAAACTCAGTGGCACAACAGCTCATGAGGACCAGGGCCTACTCAGTTTTTCAAGACCTTGGGTACTGCAGTGCATGAGCAGATATTCCGTGGCCAGACCATGCCCAGCCCAGGATTTGAACCCCGGACCCGTGGCGCGGAAACGCAAAAACACAACTATTTTACCTAAAACAGATTTTCATCATAAAATTCATTTTGAACGTATATCAGTTCTGCGATCAGAAAGTTTTAAAAACACAACCGAGGCTTCTGGCAAAATAAAAAAGATGAAAAAATATACACTTATTTTAAAATTCTATTAAAGTAAATTTTACAACTTAAAAGAAATTTCCAAATCTTAAATAAAAAAGCGAAATTTGTGTGTGTGTAATGTATTTGTAAGAAACATAAGATTTCCGAAATATTTCTAAGATTTAAATATTTAATCATTCCTGGAGTTCTTTTACCCCGAATATTGCTCGGACTTAAAAAAGATTTCAACAGTTTGTGCATTTTCCCCCGACGGATCCCAGAAAAACGATTATTGTTTCAACTCTATAGAACAACCAATTTACCCAAAGCCATCTCACCTGTTTACACAAGTTTCTCTCAGGAAATAACAAAGAATTGTCTTTACGAGAAGCCAATGGTGAATGTTTGGCTCCTCCGACTTGCTTATACTTAAGACTATTCACAAGAAAGCTCCTAAATTTGGCTATCTTGCTAAAGACATGATGAAGAAAACTCATCACTTGGAAACAAAAGTGGCTTTATTTGGCAAGTGAAAGAATAACACATAGAATGAAAAGAAGGTAAAATAAGCGAAAATCTATTTTGGGATCTTTCTTGGTTTCAACTAGTTGCTGAGTTAAGTAACAAACAATAGGTAAAATAAGTATTCTAAGTAGAAGATTTACGCATGAAAACAGCCAATGTATTTAACAGCAAATAAAATTAAAAGTAAATTCTCAGTTAATTCAATTTGCAAGAGATTTATTTTTTTAAAGAACAGCATGAGATTAAAATGCAAAACAAATAGAACAATATGATTTTATTTTCTGTTGGTATCAGATAAAAGAAAAGAATCGGATTTCGGTATCAGATAAAGGAAAATAGTGATTATATATATATTGCATTTGAATGCAAAGGGACGGTGTATGCAATTTTTTTCTTATGATGTGGGATACTCCGAGTTAGAATGCTAGTATAAGTTAGTTATAAGAGTGCTTTTCACGATGAATGTGAAGGAAAAGGGGGGAAATGACAAATCTTTCACCATTTAGAAAAGAGCTTATTGTTGGTGTAGGTTTAGCAGACTCTTCGATTTCGAAGACAGCAAATCTCACTAGGTTTTCAAAAGCAGTCATATCAGACATTTTTAAAAATAGGAATCAGTAACCACAGTCCTTCCCTGGAAGACGTAACTGCGGTTTGAGCACAGTTTTCCAAGAGCGAGATCGGCGTAGAGTGCCTGTGAGATAACCACTCTTTTCTGCCCGAAATTCATACATTCGTTCGCAGTTGTATCGGGAAAAGAGACACTGAACATCTGAGGATTTGTAAACGGGTTATATATATATATATATATGCAGTAGGATGAATCACGCTTACATGTTATTTTGAACTGACGGAAGGCGTCAAATTTGGCGAGACACCCACTAAGCCATGAATCCATCTTGCCCTACTTGCACTGTGCAAAGGTCTGGAGGGAGAATCATGATATAGAGCATGTTCTGATGGCATGGAAGTGGTCCCCTGGTGTTCTTCGAAAGTAAAGAAACAACCATGATATACCTAGATATACTGGCAGATCAAGTGCACCTTGTAATGTTGGATTTTTACCCTGATGGCGACGGATACTTCATGGACTAAAATGCAACTGTACAATGTACCAAGTGTTCAAAATTGGTTCACTAAACGTCATTCTGACTTCCAACACCTTCCCTAGCCACCACATAACCCGAATCTTAACCCCATAGAAAATGTGTGAGATATGGTGGAAAGTCACATCCGACACCAATCTCATTTTCCATCTAATTTACCAGATCTAAAAAGCTACACAGCCAATGCCTGGTATTCTCTGGACTTAAATGCACTCCAGAAATATTTAGACTCGATTCCGAAATGAATCAAAGCAGTTATCCGTGCAAAAGGTGGTTCAATAAAATATTGTGGTCTTGGATTTCTAATTCATTGGCATGTGTGTGTGAGTATATATATCAGATGGGAAGTTTCAAGAACATTTTAAATATCTTATGATTTTTTTTTGAAAAAAGAATAACTAGAAATATTTTTTTTACGTTAACTTGATTTTATTAATCTGGATCAAATTGACGACATCTTGTAATGATTTCTCCATTTTATCCAATTAAATTTCTTGTGTGAATTCTTCATCGGCTTTTCTGTCAGTGTTTACCCCAAACGGGTGTCAGTGTATCAAGGAAAACTCTTTCCAAGAACAATGTTCGTTTTGCGTCGATTGTCTTTAATATTTCGCTGAGATTGACTTCGTCGACTTAGGAAAGAAAATCTCATAAATCCCCATCTCAGAAGTCCCATAAATTTATACCTTTTATTATACCATTAATCCATTATAATCAAATCTGAAAGGCAAATATTTTCTCTTTAACTGACTAAACAGCTACTACATAAGCAATACTTGAAAAAATTCCAAACGGTCAAATTTTAATTTTTCAATGACTTTCAAACAAAAATGAATCTGTATATACGCTGAACAAAATAATTATCTAGAAAGTAAAAATGCGTTCTTCAGAGAAATTTTTTAAATTATGCATAACTTAATATTTAAAGCAAATGTAAAGTAAATTTTATAACTTTTAGTAATTTGCAAATATGAGTAACGAATATCTCTGAAATTTCTTTATTCATTCATAAGTTAATCTATTGGATTTCTTTAAATTAAATATAATTGGTAAAAAACATTAAAAATAGCTATTAACAGTGCCGGTTTATCCATTGGGCGCTTGGGGCGGGCGCTAAGGGGCCCGGATAAGCTAGACTTAACCAGATTTTCTGGTAATAAATTTCGACCCGCTAGTGCCAAGGGGGCCCGTAGATCTTCTGCACCCAGGGCCCGAAATGAGCGTAAACCGGCACTGGCTATCAACCTTGAAACTAAGATTCTAAGCATTATACTTCAGTATTTTGAAAAATGAAGAAAATTTAACTATTCAACATATATTTTTGGCTGATAATTCTACTCAGTATCTTAAATTAAACTAAAATTTGTTTTGTGTTAACATATCGACAGCACTATGAATCTCTTATTTTGTTGTAGCAAAAAAAAGAGCCACCTGGATTATTTAACAATACAATGCAACAAGTGAAACATTTTTAATACAGTAAAAGCCTCATCATAACGTATTCCAGACACGTCGAACTACCTTACAGAAGCACTGACATTGCCCTTAATGAGGCTCAAAGCTATCGCATCGATTTTTGTATTAGCCTAAATCATTTTCTCTTGCTTTTTCAGAACAATGTATGGATGAGTAACTGCGTAATGGAAATATCCCAATCAATCTTCAGAAATAAGCATTTATTATCGGGGATTTAAAGGTTAAAAAATATTCTGAAATCTTTATTACGATTCTTTTGAAAAATACGTATTCTTTCCTAATCAGATATAAAGCTTATAAATTACTATGAATGTCTGCTTATTGTGGTTTAGTACAACTTTTTGTTAGTTACAGTATTATTATTGTAATATTGAACTAAATCATACTGTAAAATGTGTTTAAAGTAATAATAAATACTGAAACTTAAAGGCAGGAAACTATTTAGAAAAAAGGCCAGTAAAATTAATGTATTAATTAATTTTCGTCACATAGGCTTAGAATATCAGTTTTTTCACTCTATTTAACTAGTTTTAACTCAGTTAAATATTTTTTGTTCTTAAGCATATTAAATTTTTGCCTTTGCTTTACTTTGTTTTGATGAATTAGCAAAGTCTTTATTACTGCACCAGTTATAATCATCTTGTAAAATAACGAGTTGAAATTATTTTTAAAATGTAACCTGCAGTCTAAGGTGTTTTTTTTCCCCTCATTTGAAAATCTTTTGTTAAATGATTTAAAATGAAATATTTTGAATATTTTTTTTATTTTTCACAGGTTTTTTATTACAAATTTCCCTCTTTTTTAGAAGTATCTAAAACATGACAAATAATTTCTAATAATTTTATACATTTTAGAAATCCCAAATATGATATTTTTAAAAATCAAGCATAACTCTGAAAATTTATTAATCATTTCCCAGTATAATTTATATATATAATCAAACCCATATTTTATTAAACATCATTCTTGACTATTTCAAAATATCTTTATAAAATAAAAAAGTTATAAAATTTTTAACTAAAAAACCAATTGTAAATTAAATTGAGACTAAAGGATATTATGTGAATTTCTATCATTAGTTATACAATTTCTATTCAATATTCAAACCAATAACGATACTTTTAAGTTTGGATTTCGCTTTTAAAGTATTTTTCATTATGTATATAGTAAATTCAGAAATTTCAGGTGGAAGTCACTATTTTTTTTCAAATTTTAATTGATTTTATATTTGAAATTCTATATATAGAAGAGAGAGAGAAATAATATATCAGAGATAAAATATTTAAAGAATAAGCACAAATTGTTTCCTTTTCATATTCGATTTTATCTTGACTTTTCCAATTAAAATACGAGTTCGTATGCCAAGTTCATTCAAAATTAAGAAGATTGATATTAAGAGCTCTAAATAAAATACAGTTCCAAATTTATTGTAAAATCCATTTGTGTCTTATTTGAGCGCATAATATGCTTATAAAGAGAGTGAAGTTAAGACTCTTATAAAATTATAGCACATTTTATATTTAAAATGCCGCCTGGGTGGCGTGATTGGTTTGTCGCTGGTTTTCTGCACCCAAAATTGCGGGTTTGACCCCGGTTCAAGTCGGTGGATTTTCATGATGCAGAAAATCGTCAGCGGCCATATCGTATGATTATACGACATGTAAAATATCCCTAGAGTGTCTGTTTGGCTTGGATGCTCTAGGCAAAATTAAATCCTAGTACAGGTTCGCATCGTCAGAGCTCAGGTGCCTACCTCTGGGGAGGAAACTGGGTGTCAAAGTCACCTGTGGCGATTGGTATCCGCCTATAGGGCGCCGCACTAAAAAAAGATACCAGCTTTCGGGGAATGTACTAGGTCTGCAATGGAAAAACTCCAATCGCGGCAGCCCATTAGAAGTAAAAAAATGTATTTAAAACTAAATTGCAGGTTTGATACTGGCTACAAGATATAAATCGCATCATAAAAGATAAAATTCTTGTAAAATATATCAAGCTGTGTTTCCTACTCCTAAAAAGAAAAATAAGAGGTTGTTTTTTATTATTCATTTCTTATTTTTACTAAAATATTCTTTGACTAATCATACAATACCAATTTAATAAATTATCTATAAAACTATTTATTTGGAAATCAACAAAAAAATTCGGTAAATCCCCCTTTATATAAATGTCACGTGGTAAGTAGTTTCAATACTTCCAGTCTAGATTCATTCCAATAGGGAACTATAAGATAAAACTAGAAAATTTTTGAAGGGAAACAGTCACTCGAAATTTTTACAAAAATTCAAGAAACTTTTCATTTGGATTTAGAGAGAGGAAACATTTTTAATCAGAAGTGAAATCTGAGTCACATATTGGCTAATGCATATTTTTCCCTTCCACCTAAAATATCAAACACAAAAACTTTATTTGTTGCTTATATATAAGATTCATAACATCAGAAATAAATATAAAATAACACATTAAATAATAAGTATTTTTTCTAAAACACAACGAGTAATAAAAAACAGATGATCCTTAATCAGATTATTTCTTTATCTAAAAATACGGCATACTCTCTGGAAATAATTTTTATAAACCAAAAAAAAAGTAATACTGCAATAGCCATTAATATTTTTATCTCGTCTCATTTCTCTTTTACTTATCAACAGCCCACCATAAATATCCAAACTAAATGAATCAAAGATAAAATCGCTAAAGATCATTTTAACTCACTTCATACATCTAATGAATAAATGGAGTTATTTCAAATAAGAAGTATTGAAATAATTACATTTCTTTCAAAATAACAATAAATTATTTTTAATGGCTGTTCATTTTTTAAAGTACTCGTACAGGACATTTGAAAACCTCCTATAATAAGTAGAAATGCAAAGAAAGCTCTATTCTGCAACAAATTTACTACTACAAGCAAAAATATATAGATAAACTACTTTAGTAAATAAAACAAGCAAAATAGTAAATCCTATCATAATAACTTTTAGCATAAATGTTCTCCAAAAAAAAAACATTACTTCCCCCATCAAAAAATAAGGTTTTTTGACTCAAGGGAAAATGAAAACATAATGAAAATAATATCCATATAAATGTTCAAAAATTATGTACTTTAATATTTTATTATAGTCAAAAACTGTGCTTATTCCCAACGGTTTCTATATCATTTCAGCAATTTTGAAAACCAAAACAATAATCATTTAACAATTTTTTTTATCCTGTGTACTTTTAAATAAAATTTTCTCAATATCAGATGCTCTATAAATAAAAAATATTCTACATAATGCCACTTATAAGTAACTGGGTTTTAAAATGTTTAAAAGAAATGTACAAGTAGAAAAATTAGACAAATACTGAATTCTCAAGCAATTCGGTCATCTAGAGCAGGGGTGTCCAACACACAGCCTGCGGGCCGCATGTGACCCGCCGAATCTTTTTAAAATAATTTTTAAACATCAGGTTTTTAAAGTTTTTTCATTTCGAAATTTATTTGAGGAGAAATTTATATATATATATATATATAAATATATATATATAAATCTACAATTTATTTGCTTGTTACCTGTTCTTGTTTTAAAATATATCTTTTTTGATAATAGAAATGTCCTTTAGATCAAAATAGATTTATATTTTATCAAACAGTTAAATTTGATTTTACTATAATAAATTACTTCTTTAATAAATTCCGAATTGCATTATGCATATCCTCTTTACTATGGATGGTACATGTACTGTGGATGGTACTGTGTGTGCGACTTTGATTTCTTCTCCTTTTCTGTTCGGTGTGCCCAAAAAAAGCAAAAGGCAGTCAGAGATCTTTTTTAAAGTTTAAAAAAATATTCTGGACGGTAAAGATAAAGGGCAATGTATACTTAATCGTTTGCGAATGACAGCACAATCAAATTTTAACAATGAGTAACGAAAGATCAGTTCAAAAGAACACCTTAATTTTCAGGAAAATGGCAACTGTAATATTTTAAAGATTATTTGATCATTGCATTATTATATTATATAAACATTATTTGATCATTGCATTATTATATTATATAAACATTATTATATTATCTATGTCAGTATCCATGAAAAATAATGAAAACAATAATAATAATTCATTCTGTATTAAATTTTCACTCCAATAAATGTTTTTTTGTTTCCTAATCTGATATAAAAGTACATAATTTTATAATGATATGATTTTATAATGAATGAGATTATATAATGTTTTTTTGAAGTGGCCTGCAAGGTCATTTGGGTTGGACACCCCTGATCTACAGCAGTGATCCGCAACCCCCGGTCCGCGGGCCGGTACCGATCCGTGGATCAAATGGTGCCGGGCCGCCTAAAGAACATTAAACTATTGCCATTTTATATAAAGTGGTGCATTTCTCTCGGATTTGCGCAACTTTCCACGGAAATCCCTTTATATTCCACGTTAAAACACTTTTATTCCTTTTTGGTGTAACTATATTTTATTCTGAAGGCATATTTAAATGTAACTAAATTAAAATTGTTGAATCAAAACAATCTAAAATATAAACAATCAACGTGTCCCACTCTCAGCGGGCCGTGGTAAAATTATCGAACGTTGACCGGTCCGCAGCGGTAAAAAGGTTGCGGAGCACTGATCTAGAGCAGTGATCCGCAACCTCTCGACTGATTTTTCCTTCTTTCTCTAAGGAAATATAACATTCAAACAAATAGTCTGATTTTTCATTTTTAAAATGTTTACATTTGGTAAACAAAAATTTTATCCTTAAACAGTCATGCTTTTTTTCTTATTCGCCTTTGCCATATATACACACTATATAACAAAAAATGTGATTAACCCAAAAGAAGTTATCCGAATGGAAAGAAAATTGGGGCACATGTATTGCAAACAAAACTCTAATTCTTCAATGGAATTTAATGCTTTATTCACGAAGTACAGCTACAAGGGCAAAACAAATCAGTATTGTGTTGGTCCACACTGGCCCTGGTTCAAGCTGTTACCCGGGTGGCCATTTACTCGCAAATTTGGTGAATGTCTTCTTGTCATATTGCTTGTCATACCATTCCAATTGATGCGATCTATGAACGATCGGATACAACTGCTCTTTAGAGCCCAAACGTTTTTCATTCGGGAGAATTCTGGTGATCGCACCTGCCAAAGAAGTTTTGGAGAAGCACGAAGACAAATAGTGGGAAAACATTCTGTGTGGGGTTAAAAATTACCCTGCTGAAATATAAACCAAGGAGTCCTTGAAATGGAGTGCAACTCAACGGGGGGGGGGGAACGAGTCTCAGTGGCATAAGGGTGTCACGGATCACATCCAAAGAAGTCTGACTATAAAATAAAATGAGACCCTTTTACTTTACTTCTGGTTTTCGAGCTATGAAATGGACTACAATTAGATGAATATTCCACCTCTGTACGGTCTCCAGAGACGTACTTGGTGGTCATCGTGTTTCAACTCGTAACAGGATCAACTGTTGAAAATAATTCCCTTCCAGATTATGAGAATTCAGGTCCAATCGGTAAAGCACCATTGACGGTGTACAACGATGAAGGGCAATCGGTGCAATGCCCTCGTCCCTTCACTTATGGATAGCAATTAATGGATTAAGGATTAAGGTTATTAATTAAGGGTTAATGTCCCGATTACATGTAGGATTGTTAATAAGATCTCATCATGGACTGTGAACGCTGATCGGACAAACACACTGTGTACATGCTGTGTTGCCGCTCTAGGCTGAACCCTATTTTTTCAACGTTCTGTATGTTACCCATTCGTTCCAGCATCCCTGTGACCCAAATGTTGAGTCATTCTGAGATTTAATTACATCCTACTTTCCTTCATTGCAATAACACAAGCTCTCTCAAATGATGACATCTATCCATACTGTTGGTGAATCTATCTACGGTTTAAACTACGAGGGTCGAACGAAGCCACATTCGCATGAAAATCATATCTTGGCATTGGAAACCTCGGTTTCATAGACCATAAGACAACAGTTGCATTTCTTTAGAGCTCTTGCTAATCATTCACTCCACCAAAAGGTAATCATTTTCACATTACATCATAAGGTATGTTGATTTGCAATATCGCCTCATTCAGAAAACTCTTGATGAGTCACTTTCGGTGTTATATACAATATATATATATACAGAGAGAGAGAGAGAGAACACACACACGATTTGGATGGTTTCTCAAAATGGCACCTAGGTGAATGATGGAATGTTTTTGCTCTCGAATAAAGAGGTGCTCGATACTGATAGTTTTCAATTTATTACGATTATGTTAAGCCTAATTAATATTTAGGTACTTAAAGCCATGCTTATAAGGGGCGGAAGGCGTCTTTCGAGAGCGAATAGCAAATAAATTGGAAATCCTGGACTTTTCTGTTAATGGCAGTAACAAAAGCATGATAATGGCAGATCCAGTGTATGTACTTCTATTAAATAGAAAAATAAATTATAAGGTGATGAATCCACATCACCTTATAATTTATTTTTGCTAACGCCCAACGTGTCACATCTAAACCAATCTTCTTGCATATCCAGTGTTTATACTTCTATTTAATAGAAGTACATACACTGGATCTGCCATTATCATGCTTTTGTTTTTAGACATACACTCGTTAATATACACTTCTTGATTAATTGATATATCATTCGGGTTTATCTATCAACTTGTGAAAGTGATCCATTACATTAAACTTGAAGAGCGTAAAAAAGAAGAGAGAATTCTCTGCCTTGGATTATTTATTGAGGAAGTACAACGCGCGAATGTTATTCTATCATTCCTTATGGGCCCTCGAATATAGACGACCGGTGCGGAATCTTTTCACGGATATAAACAATTTTGATTTAACTGTAATATATTAAGACAGGACTACAGGATTGTGTTCTTACTTTTTGTTTAAAAATAAGACGCAAACTTTACTTTATACAAATACTTTTTTTTTCTGAAGGAAAAATGTTTCAAAATTAATAGAAAAATTCATAGTTATATAATTCATCTAATCTTTTCATCCTACCCCGTTTTCAAATTATATAAAATTCGACCAATACACACAGTATCTTCAAATACATGTCAGAGGAACTTCACATTTATATGTTAATATATTTTTATAAGAAATATCAAACGAATAGTATCTAAAAATGTAGTTGGGTCACACTAAGCAATAAATGCACTAATATAAATTACTTTCAACACATAGACTACTTTCAATCACAATTGCTTATGTTTAAGAATTTAATACTAATGTTGAAATATTTACTCTTCTAAATGAGTTATCTAAGTTTATTCTCTTTAAAAAAAAGTTTTTTATTTATTTTTCTTTAAGTGATTTTTTTTTAAAAAAAATAAACCAAAGGCAGCAAAAACTTTTTTTATTATTATTATTTTATTTTAGAAACGAAGCTATAACGTGTCGGTAAATTACGTTTCAAGTCATACACTATTTTGTATGCTTTGTTTGTGTGTGCGTGCACATGCTTGCGTGTAGGTGTATTAAAGATCTTCAATTATTTTCTCAACTATTTACCACTGTAGTTATTTTAGCACAAAAACCTTAAGCTGCATTCACACCAAGGCTGTCAGCGTCGGGCGGCGGGCCAATCAGAGACTTCATCTCGGGCGAGAGGAAGACTCTGATTGGCTAGACGCTCGACGCTGACTGCCTTGGTGTGAATTTGGCTTTAGAAAATTAAAAATTAAACATCTTACATGTATGAAGTTATTATATAAAAAGAGAATAAATGGGCTTGCTTTTATTTCAGTTGGTAATCAATTCATATTAATTCATTAAATATTTTACTTCATATTTCAATTTTTCTCATTCCATTTTCGAGTATTTGCCAGAACTCAAAAGTAGTAAAAATAAAAATACATAAAAAAATACTTTAAAAAAACAGTTAAACGGAATTTTTTTTTTTTCAAATCCGAATTCAAATAAAAAGACAGATCTTAATCTGCATACTGTCGTAAGATCGTAAATATATTTTCTGGCCTACATGCTCTTCATATAAGAGTTTCTGTTAATAGTTTAATAATAATCTTAAACGTCATTAAATTCATAAACCAGTTATTGAGAAGTTCTTGAAATTTGAAGGTTTAGTTATTTCTCAAATCTTGATATCTTCCAATATCTTCTTGTACGTGCTTTTAAATCTTATTGCAGGAAATTCATACAAATCGGGGAGTATATACTTATATTAACTTAAAACTGTTGTAAACTTTACAATGTAGAAACGTATAATTCACGTTTTTAATTTAAAGAACTTCTGAAGGTTCATTGCCAATGTATTTGTGAAAGTCATTGATATAGATAGGTAAATGTCAGGGTCAGAAAGTGAGAGATGAAATCCACCCTGCATCATCTTATGATTTGTGTGTGTGTGTGTGATTTCTTATACCCAACCCAATTCCCAAAATATATCGTTAGCTTTTTTATGGGCCGAATGGTGACTTTTCGATAAAACTTCGTATTTAAACATTAATAAACGGTTATTGCTTACTGTTACCTAGATAAAGAACTCACTTATATATAAAGCCTCAAGCTGGGATTGATTGGATATAAAACTATTTAAAATATATTACGGTAATGAGTAACGTTTAAAAATACGCATTGACAAGCTTTACCCAATGGTTTCTGTTGTAAAAATGGCATTTGGTTTTTTTATTAGTTAGACGTATAAAAATTCCATTGCAGTGGCTTGAAAAGAGCTAAAAAAGATCAAAAACAAATTCAAAACAAAGATGATGGGAAGTGATTAGATTTTTTCACAAAGGAAAAAAAAATGCTTTTTTTTTCAATTCTCATCACATTTATCATTTTAGCGTTGTTCATTCTATGCAATTACATATCATTTGGCTTTTCCCCATCCTGGAGTTTTAAAATGTTTTGAAAGACATCTTATGTCAAAGATGTTATGTTATGTCAATAATCGAGTTTTTATATATATTTCTTTACAAAAGTTAACTTTGAACTTTAAAACAAATTTTTATTTGTTATTTATATATTATATTGAATATCCGATAACTGCAAATTTTCTTCTTAGAACTCTAAAAACTATCTTTACCTTTTTTTAAACCTTTGTTTAAAATTGAAAAGTAATATTTAATAATTTAATGACAAATTTTGAGAGCGTGTTGAAACATAACAATATGTACATATATTGATTAAATTCGTCGAATTCTTTTGACCATTATATTTGATTAAGTTAATGTTAGGTTGAAAAAAAATTTAATTTTTTCGCCAACTAATAATTTAATTTGTAATAATCATATTTGTTAATATGGCGGTATATGTCGCCAATCAATACTCACTATTGAAAATTAATAGTACTTCATTTAACTGCGCGCGCGCGCGCGCTCTCTTGTTCAAATATTCTGAAATATATTTCAGTGTATTACTGTGTCTATATTGTGTCGTTAGTTAAGATGTAAAGGGACATTTTAAAACATGCTTAACTTTAAAATATTATTAAGAAGTGTTTCATGAAAACCTCGAAGTAATACATCTTGTTAAAAGTTTTCAAGCGAAACCTCTAAATACTGGCATTTTAGTTAAGAATCGATGAAGTGGATACTTTAGAGGTTATCGAACTGAAAAAATCGATCACTTGTCTAACCTTGTAAAATAATTGTTTTATATAATAAAGGGTGAACGTAAAAGTAAAGATGAACTAAAGGAAAGTAGAGACGTTAAGATGAAACAGAATTTGAATTATGGAAACCGAAATTTAAAAAATGAATTAAACAGGATTTATCATAATATATAAAATCCTACAATAAAACCTCTATCTAGATTGAATATTCATAGTTTAGTGCAGAAGTTTAATCCTATAAATAATGATATTAGTCTTTGTCTTACTTTGTTTGAACATCAGATTTAAAGAGCAAATATTGCAATAAAAAAGACGTTTTAGACGTCTTATCTAGTTCTACTGTCAAATAGTACGTGTGTAGATCAGACTGTAGCCAGAAGAAATAAAATTATGGACAATTATGATGACAAAATTTAGCTTATGAAATATTTAAATAATTGTCTGTGGAATATAAAAAGAGTCTACTTAGACTGATTATGCGTACCAAAATAAAAATTATTTTGTAGAATGGATCCCATACTTGGAAAAAGAAGTATTTAGCCAACTGTCAGAACAAGTAATCTTCAATCAAATTAAAGAAAAAATTATACCCTAAATATCACTTCATTGATGATTAATCTCGAATAAAAACTCGGACCAACTTACTATTGGTTAGGTGACTATTATAAAAGTATGAAAATGGGTATTAAAAATTACATTCTATAACAGAATGAGGATTGGATTAAGTTTATTTGACTTAGAGAAAATCACAATATTTACCCTTTCAGTTCTAAGAATGTAAAAAATAATAGTGCAAATTAGAAGGTTGATAATAATAATTAGAAGAAATACAAGATCCTTAATTGTTTTCACCAGCTTTACTCTAACCAAGCTTCAATATTCCCTAAACAATTATGCCATTTCTATAAATAACTAATTATTCCCTTCGCCTAAACACGTAACTGTATTTTTATATTGCGTTTTTTCCTGTACTTCCCTGTATATAAAAACTTGATACTTGAATAATTCCCTCTCTTGTATTTTGGCATTTGTCAACACAGACAACACTCACAGCTCCAGCAATTATTTTTAAATTTTTCTTCGGTCGCAACTTTAATCCTTAGCTTTTATTTTTAAATCTTTAGTTTTTGTTTTTAAAATTTCAATACCCACTCAATCATGGCAAGCTCTATCATTAAAGCCCAAGATAACTTAAAGATAGGGGATGAAGATCTCATCATAGATCATATGCCCCAATGATTATTAAACTTTATTTTGGCATTTGTATAAGGCGCATACTCAAATAACTTTCGTGTTGTTCAACATAAATAAATGATGTGATCACAATCAAGCCTCTTTATATTTCCGGCCACGACTATTTCATCATAGTCAAAATATGAAAATCTTTAATAAATCTTAATCAAAATTAATTAAAATATTTTTTTTCATGATGAATTTGAATTCATTCATCATGCTACATGTGGTACCTGTGACAGATATGAAGACAGGCACATTATTTGATTTGTTGCATAAAATCAACCCAGTGACAGATATGATGAAAAACACATATGTTGATTTGTTGCATAAAATCAATCCTGTGACAGATATGATGAAAGACACATTAGTTGATTTATTGCATAAAAACATCTGCGATTTTGATACCTCAACTCGAAAAATGTGTTATATATACAAGCGAAAAAAACTGAAGATTACGACATGCACTAATGTTAAACTTCTCTAGCTAGGATTTACATCAAATGACAAGAATTACCCCTTTTTTAAAAAATGTATATGTACTGTATAAAACTCGAGCTATGGAAATATTCTTATAGATATTATATATATATATATATATTACATTATATTATATATTTTATGACAGACAGTGTGAACCGATTAAAGGAATTATCCGAATGGGACGAAGGTGTTAAAAAAGAAAGCTCAATGCATCGTTTGCCCATTAATGGGGCGCGTCACAGAAATTAAATATTTTTTCAAGAAATATAATTACAAAAGCCCATATATATATATATATATATATATATATATATATATATATTCTGAGATTCATACAATTTCAAATTTTTGCTTAGTTATAGAATTGTGATTTATATATATATATATAGGCTTATTCTCTACAAACAAGAGATAACATCAAAACAAACACATTCGAAAAACACATAGACAGTAGGAAAATCACACAATGAAGGACATAAGAGTAACCGAGATTAAAAATTATAAAATGATGCTGCAGTGTTATAAACATTGCTGACTTAGGACAGCTAATATATAAAATAATTTATATAAAAGTGGGGTTGAACATGTTTTTTGGCCAGCCAACCTACATACAGAGTGGGCCGAAAGTTCGTTTTAACTTTAAAAATTCATAAAAGGAGGAAGCAATGATGATAAAAAAGTGCGGTTTGCAAGAAGGTGGTCACAAGAAAGTCAGATTTTCTTAGTGCCAAAAATATTTTTGTCGTGCCTACATTAAATCAAAGAGGAGTGTTATCTGTAATAAGCTTCATGCAGAATGACGTACCTCCATACTATGCTAATCCAGTAAAACGATTCCTATATTAACTACCTTTAGTGAGGACATAGTGATTGGTCGAGGTTGAAAGATTGCATGGCCGCCTTAGTTGTGCCGGACAATGTTCTGGAGGTATGTTGAATAGTTGTTATTGGAAAGTTAAATTAATAGAGCGTACTTTTGTCCTGTAACTTATGCTTCAAATTATCAGCGCCCTCAACCAGTGGTATTTTTAACTAAAAATGTTTTGCCCACTAAGAAATCTGACTTTCTTGTGATCAGATTTTTACAAACCGCATTTCTTTATCATTATTCCTTCCTTTTTTTTATGAATTTTTAAAGTTTAAACGAACTTTTGGTGCACCCTGTATAGATATATCTCGATAATGGGCTGATTTACCACTGAACTTGATTAAAACTATGATCTGGCAGTTCATCCACTCACAGTGGTGGCGGGTGTCCTTCAATAATATTACTTACGTTCCAAATGCCGAGTTGGATAGGTACTCATCAGAGTATAAGCAAGCTTTATTGGAGAAAGATCAGTAAATCGCGCAGACCAGTGACGTATTGAAGAATGGAGGCAAGAATTTCAAAGGCACGTCGTGTGCGGTTGGACATTATCCTGTTGTCATATAAATCCAGAGGTTTGTGAAATGAAGAGTAACACTAGGAGACGAGAATCTCGTCGACATACCACCATGCAGTAAGGTTGTAATGAAGGAGAAACAGAGAGGTCCAGTTACCAAATGAAATTGCACCTTATACTAGTTTTCTAGATGTGCAGTGGACATTAGTCAGGTAAGTATCCAATATGAAAAAGATCTCTAGAAACGTCTTCGTTGATCATCGAAGCTGCATTTGAAGTGGGACTATTCAAGATTAAATTTCATTCAAGGTAGATTCCACATCGAATGTCCCTGAAATTACAGCAAGCACACGTGGTGGTATACAATGGTGAGGGGAAATCGATGCAATAGCCTTTGTGACCTTAAGAGGCCTCCGTGAATCGTCTTTCGATGGTTAATGCAGTCACAGACAGAATCGATCGAACGATCATTTTGTCTTCACGTTATGCCTTTGCTCTAAATCCATCGGTAAATTCTTGACGTTCTGTATGACCATGGCTCATCCATCCCTGTCAACATTGTCAAATAGTAGCATCACTCTAACTGAAATGCTGAGTAATTATCCTGCTCCCTTTAATTGAATTGAATGACCTTGTTCAAATGACATCTGCTCATGCTGCTTGCGAACCCGTTTGCGAGGCATCACAGTCCACCTGGTTCTATGGAACTAAATTCGAATGGAAGTTATTCTTCAACTGAGTTATTCTGAACTTCCTCTGTGTCATATACAATTCAGATGGCCACCAAAAGTTAATCATTTTCATTTTAAGGAATAAGTTACGTGCATACACAATTCGTCTCATTAGAATAACTCTTTCTCAGTGCATCACTTTTAATGTTATAGAGTGCCTATATACTTGTATATGGCTTGTAACTTGAAGCAGAAGATCACATGAGATCTTAAGGTCAATAACTTTTTATCGGCAATCTAAAACAGGGGTCCTCAACCTATTTTTCAGCCGGGGCACATACTTGTGACAACTATTTCAAGCGAGCCACAACATGAGGATTAATGAGGAGAGGGGTGCAATAAGAACAAGGTAATTTAAAAAGCGGAAAATTGATCTAAATATTAACTCATAATTTTGCATTTTATTTTAAAACTACATTAAACTTTATAAAACTCAATTCCCAAAAAAATAGGTTTTGCGCATTTTTAACCAGTTATGAAGTAATTTCGATTTCCTTTCATCAATGATGCCCAGCCCCCCCCCCCTCCAAATATTTTGTTCCTGTTGCAAAGCCAATTCATCTCGTCTTGAAAGAGATTCCCAAGGAAAAGAGAAATATTTGTTCTTAGTGGTGTAGTAACGAGAAAAATTATATTTTTTAAATATGACATTTTTACGGCAAATCAAATTGTTAATCTATGTTTGTTTTTCTGAACGAGATAGTCAGGATCCCAACTGTCTTGAAGCAACATGTATTCTTTCGAGATATTTTTTACTTGGAAGATATGAGGATTAATTGAAAATTATATTCACCTATAAAATGGTTGCTACTTCACTGTTATTTGTTATCACTAATTTTTACAATTACAAAAACCAAAAAGAGTTATCTCGCAATTCGTACCACCACGATATCAGTATCAAAACTGATATATGTGATTGGTAGTTTCTCACTAAATTTTTAATTCATTGTTATTAAGTAATTTAATTTGTTAGTGTAACAGGCCATGACCGGACCACTCAGAAAGGTCTAGTGGGCCACATGTGATCTACAAGATTTTATGTGATCTTGAGTCTGCAGACAAATTTTCCATTAATAATGTTTTATGGTAATAAAATACAAAACACAAAAATACCTAATTTATGAAAACAAACATTTTAATTAAAAATATATTATACTCAAATATCTATCATCAGCTACAAAATCTATTTAGATAAACAGTTTTATCTCTCATTTAGTGTCTTTATGTTTATCTTCTCTTCAAGGGCATGGTAATTTTCAATGGTTCTTCGTTTTGATTAAATTCATTTCTCATTATGACTTTTTTAATACAAAACACATCTTACAATTTAAAATTTTTGTTTAAAAGCTCACAATATTTAAAAATCCTATTCTATAGCACACATTTAAAAAATCCCGTGTGAATTTTTAGATTTATTTTAAATGATTTGTCTAAGCTTTTTGCAAATGAAAAAATATTTTGATTGCTTGAGATAAATAAAAATTACACTTTAAAATCAAAAACTTTTTTTCTTCTGTAATAAGGAATGAATCCTAAAAAAAAGTCTTCATTATTTTACATTTTATATTCTAGGGAATCACTTAAATATGCATGAAAAAAAAACTGTGACAATTTTTATCAAACGATAAAGTTATTAAAATTTTAAATAAAATGCTTGCATAAAAGAATGATACATATTAAGTATCATTAATGTGCAATACAGATAAAATATAAATTTTAGAATTTCGTATCTCATATCCTCTTAATTTTTATTTTTATTTACTGTTTTATTTCTAACTTTTAATTAATTATTTTGGTAAACATTAATCCTTGCCACCAAAGAATTACAGTAAGGCAAGATACTCATAAAAAAATTATTTGAATTTAATCTAATCACAATTCGAATGCTATTATTCTTTGCTCAGAAAATATTCTGCTTCTTTCTAATTTAAAAAATTTCATATGTTTTTGATTATTTTGAAACATCCCCTACATTATTGAAATGTAAAAAAAAAGTCTTATTTTCTCCATGCATAAAGTGACCATTTAAGCATTATACGCTCTAAAATGGAAATACCCTTAACTTTTCTACACCTTTATTTATTATCTATTTATAATCGAGCATTTCTAGAATTTTAACTTGTAACATAACTCTTTAAGCCTATGAATGCAAAAATTCTATTTACATGCTCTTTTGAGGCCCGTTTTACAAATTGTTTCTCTTGCTTTAATTATTTAAATTTATCTTCAGCAGTCATCATATTTCAAAATTATAAACTAACAAGTTCAGAGCGGAAACATTTCTAATCTAAATATCAAATCGCATTTAAATTTATGATATTCGCAGTATAAAATTAATGATAGCTTAATTTTAAATATTAATATCTCGTAATGCTCTAATCGGAAAATCAGTCATTATGAACACCACCACATGTATTGAAATATGAAGCCGCCCATCCGGTATAGTGATTAGAGTCGCCTGGGTTGGGCCTGGGTTCGAATCCCGGAGAAGACATCGATGTTTGTAAATGTATAGTACCTTTGCGGCATGGGGGAAATCTAAATATCCGTCGAGCTGCAAGTCCTTTTGTGATGTTGGTGGAAAGGGAAGAGGTGGAAGACCCCTACCCCTCACCCAGAGTGTTCTCCCTCAAAATTGGGGTGGAACCGAGGTAAATCGTACTGTCACCTATATGGTGCTCAAGGCTACGGCCAACGACAGGCGTACATCTAGCCCTTTGCCATGATAAATTTCGTGGGCCTGGATCTGACAAAGTCGAAATCAGGTGGTATAAAAAACAACACAACATTTTTCATGAACGTGTCAGGATGACATGAAGGGTACATGATTAAGAGAAAATGCTGTTTAAGTGTTGCTGGAAAAACAACTTAAATAGGCGACACAATAAACGTTTTTATCAAGTATTCAAATCATTCACTTTCGAAAGTTGTTTATTAAAAATTATACATATATATAGTGAAATAACCTGGAGAAATAAATAATTATGATTTTTTTTGTTGTTATTGACATTGTATTTGATAGATTTCTATCTGTTTTTGGTTCATCTTATATTTTTTAAAAATTATTATATGTTTTTAATATTTTCAAAAAATTAAAGCAAAAAAGAACAAATATGATAGATATAACATGCATTTTTAAAACAGAAGTTTTTTTAAGAAAAAAAAAACATGTTTATATTTCAATAAACAGTTCAAATTCATAATGCCAAGTTTGATTACTGCTAATAAATACAGTTTTCTAAATTGGAGGGGGGGGGGGGCCAGATGCTTTGCTATTTTAGTCAAAGCTTCTTAATAAGTTCAAGTACAATAAAAAAATTCAATTTTAATTTTCTATCTCTTTTTCGAATAAAAACGAAAATTAAATGCCCATATGTTATGAAAAACCGAAAATTATTAATTATTAATAATTAAAGTATGAGAAAAGAAGTTACGTCTTTATTTTAAAAAAAAATAAAATTGAACTAGCAAAGAGAGAAAAACTGTAGTTAATAAAAACTGAGATGCATACTCACGCACATTTTTATAAAATAATAAACAAAAACTATTGGAACTTCGAAATAACACCTCAAGTAAAATATTACATTAGAATAAACGCTTATTTCAAAATATCCATTCGATTTTTAATGTCAACTTATGAATTAACTATTGACTTTTATGTTGTTTTCTGTTTAGATTATTGCACAATTCTTGGTAAGAAAAAATATTGTAACATCTGTAAAATTCTACAAAACTTAGTTTTTAAATATGTAATAAAATAACAAATTGTGTATAAATAAAAAAAATTAAAAATCAACTTAATTTTCAATTTTTTTTAAAGTCTGTGTTTCTCTATTATGTGTATTTCTCATACATCATATAACAGATAATCTTAAATCAAATATCGAACACTTAAAAAAAATTTTAATCAAAATTTCAAAACCACTTGAAATGGTTTTCGTTGTCTCAGGAATAATTCATAGAATTACTACAGGATAGTTGTTTTTGAGGTTCTAAATTATTTTTTGGCATATTAATCGTAATTCAAAAGTAAATCTTAGAGATATGTGCTAATTGTTATAATTTATTTGCACAAATAATTCCCCAGCTCCTTACAAAATTATTCGTTATCGTAATATGCATATAATGTTTTATATCAAAATATGTAATAGGTGTAATATTAAATATGACTGTGTAAAAACTCTAATATGCAACAGTTTAAGGGGGAAAATATCTTTTCTTGCATAAATATCAGCATATCCAAATTGTTATTTTTTATTATGTGATGTAAATTTTATCAAAAATTATAGTGCTTTGAATAAATAATATCTCGCTGATCATTACAAATATCTTTTCTTAAGCTGGTGTTTTCATATGATTCTTAAATACCCGCTTTGATATTTCTAAGAAGAATTAGATATCTTACAAAAAGATTATCTTAAATATAGAGAGAGAGAATGTCTCTTTATAATATTTACAATAACTTTTTTGTTAAATATATTTGGGGCATTTTAAGAACATGTTCATCAAAATATATATGCTAATCAAACATTATTAATAAAAGAATGCCTTTCTTATCAGAAATTAGTACAATAAATATTGTGAATAATTTCATGAGTTTAAATATACGAACCATACTAGATAAATTATCCTTTTGTTATGAATTAATAACTCCCAAAATAAATTTTAAATCAACAATTCATCAAATACATTTTTAAGATTATTTAAATGTTATAGAAAACAAGAATTTGCTACTTTCTTATGATTCATTGTAAAACTATTTTAAAAACTACTTTTAATATAACTACTTGTGTATTAAGGTGTTTAACGTTAAGAATAAATAAAACTACTCTTAGCATCTGAATTGTTATTAAAACGTAATTGTAAAAACGATAGATAATAAAAAAAAGTTATGATTTTCATGGATTTTATTATTTATAATTTATTTAATGCCTTCATTAAAAACTGCTTAAAATTATACTTATATTTCAATTAGCATAGATATTTTAATCAATAAATGAATAATATTTGCAGTGTTATCAGAAAATATCAGTAACTTTAGCTAAAATAAATCTTTTTGTGTTAAATTAATATTTGTAATTAAGTTATGCGTTATTTCCATTGTTCCTTCAATTTTACGAGCAAAATTATTGCTGTAGTTTATTAATTCACAAAAAGAAGAGCAGTATTTTATGCAGCATAATAAATAAAATTTAAACATATTTCAACACGCGAATAGAGACATTTATCAGGCCAGGATCACACAACATTAAAATTATCCATGTTATCACCTGAGGCATGCTCGTAAAATCGCTTCATTTTTTCACATTAAAACCCTTTAAATAAACTGTTGCTTTTGTCCACACGTTGACTTCTGGCATACTATCAAAACGGTCAACTAAATAGAAAAAAGGTAAACTTTTTCAATATTTTTTATGGGGTCATAAAAAAAAGATCGTCTCTTACCTGTAATAATGCAATGTATCGTAATTCTTAGTCTCCACATTTGTAGGAAACCAGGCACCTGTTTGTATTGAGCATTGGTTATTGAAATCTAATGATGAAAAGTTATGAAAGAACTTTTTCAACAAAACGAGGGGATACTACACACATTCATTAAAATTGGCAACGTGCCTATAGAGAAGCTCTACGCTATCTTAGGCGATGCAAACCCTCATCTGGATTCCAGCCAACTCCAATCCCATCACTAACTTTAGGGTTATAGCGAGTTTCACCGAAAACGCCAAAAACGAGGAATGGTTTCTCGCCAAGTGTTGAAAGTGCGAGAATTTTATTTTTAGCTCCGCATTTTTGAGTAGCCGATGAAATCTACTTTTCGAGGTGATGCTGAAAAGTTTTTTTTCATGTTTCGAATTTTAATCTTACCAAATATTTCTTTTGAAATATCTGTTTTTGAAATCGATAAGATAATCAGGATGCGCAGAAAGGAATTCGAAAATGGTTTTTATAAACCATTAATCAACCTAATAGGGAAAAAAATTCTAAGGTTTAAAACGAATTATGATCGAACTTTTTTAAATAAACATAATGTTGTTTAACTAAAATTTTGACTTGCTTCAAATATTTAAAATCTTAATTGAAATCCATTCCTCAAAAAGAAAACTAAGAGCACTAAAGAAACCAGCTTTACAATACTCGGGAATTCGTGGAAACAAAACAAAAACAAAAAACCTTTGATTTTAGAACATCTAACGATGTTTGCGAGAGAATTCTTAAATGATGTAAAAAAATTATAGATTATATATATTTATGAGATATTTATATTAATCTTTAAACTTTTCCCAATAAAAGGCATTTTTTTGATTTTTAAAATTCACTTTAACTACCGTAAAATCCGGCGTATAATACGCGCTTTGAACTCAAAAAATAAGTTCGAAATTTAAGGGTACGCGTTATACACCGGGTATAAAAAAGATAGCTTCAAAATAAAAAAAAAAGAGAGAGATGAGTATAAAATAAAATCTGGACTTCATCATGGATTTGGAATAATGATTATTTAAAAGAAAGGACATTCCTAATAAACCTAAAGGGTTGTAGTTCTAGAAGTGTACTGGGGATAATAACACAAATAAATAACTTCAAAACATAAGATGTTTCATTTCAGGTTCCTTCGTAAAAAAAAAAGGAGGGGTGCACGTTATACGGCGAATATACCTAAAAATTAAAAATTGTAGCTTGAAATTATGGGTGCGTGTTATACACCGGATTTTACGGTAAGCATATCATTAAGACTCCAGGATGAGTGAGAGTTGATTAACGTCGCGCTATAAGACAACTCGAGGGATATTGGCGACGGATTTCGTAATTTTGAACCTCGGCCAAGGGACGAGGTGGATACCTGAGCTGCTCTTCGAGCTTCCACACTACACCAACGGGAGGACTTTCAGACTAGGCAGATTTAACCCTTAACTTCGCACTGTTGCATTTCTGCAACATATGATTTACTTTAATTTAACAGACTCAATATTTTTTTAATTACCTACAAATCACTTATCTGAGAAAAAAAAAGATTACTGCAATGAAATACATACTAATTTTGTCACTAGATGGAAGTTCATTTTTTCCAGAAATCACAACAATTTTTTATAATTTATAATTTTTTATAATCTCTGACTCCTCAAGAAAACTGTGTTTTTGCTATAACAATAATCCATTATATTTTATGCTTCCTCTTATTTATTGACGAAATAAATTACCAGGTAAGGAATTTAAACATTTTATGATGATAATAAAATCCTCATATAAAAAAAGTTCCGTAATTTACAGCACTACTGCACAATGTTGCACTTCTGCAACAAACAAAAAAACGACTGAAATTCAATTTAAAACTGCTTAATTTTTTTTTTCATATTTTTCCCTTTTATTATTACTTGAGAACTAGCTGATATAATTTTTTCATAGAAATTTAAAAAATTGCGAAGTTAAGGGTTAACGTGTATCAGCCCCTCTGCACAGATGGTCTTTAGTGACATACCAGCCAAGAGCTGAAGACCATAACCATTAGATCAGTGTTCCCAAACCTCCGGAACGTGGACCGGTACTGGTCAGTGGATCAAATGGCACAGGGCCACCCAAGCAACATTAAATTATTTCAGTTTTATTTACTGTGATGTATTTCTCTCAATTTTGTGTGCAATCAACATTCCTCTTCAGCGGGCCGCGGTAAAATCTACTAACGCTGACCGGTTTGCGGCGATAACAAAGTTGAGGAGCACTGCATTAGACTGCCGCAGCCACAAGACTATCGGATAAAATAACAGTAAGTGCAGCAAATTGATATAACTGGTAGAAAAGCTAATGAATGTAATACGTATTAGTTAAGATATATTTTGAGGCATTTCTTTAATCCTTTTTTACAATCAAATACAGCTCGTAAACATTTTTCTAAATTTAAAAGTGTCATGAATTTATGTTGAGGTATACACACAAATATCAACTCATATACTATTAATAAAATTAAATAATAACGAAACATAGGGAGAACAAGATATATTACAACATAAAAATTCAGAAACAGAAGCAATTTTTCATTAAAATCGAAAATTAATGAATACAAATTTCTCCTAGATTGTATTAAACAGTAAAATATACCAAATGAAGGATTCTTATTGTACATAAAAATAGGAAATAAACTCAAAAATTTTAGCAGCAAAATTATAGTTGTAACATTAAAAAAATAGAGAAATTTAAAAATTTCGAGAAGTTAATATAATTTTAAATTATGGACTCGTTTCTTTCGGTTTCTTTAAAAATCTAGAAATATTTTTTAAAAATTGTTACCAATGCAAAAGGAAAATCATTTCTCTTCATCAAAAATAGTTAAAATTTTATAATTTTAAGAAACTAGAGGTTGACCACATAGTTTCGCAAATGTAGACTAAATTAAGTCACCCGAAAAAACAAAACATGTTCTTTATTGATCATTAAAATAACAAAGTGACAAATACCAAAAAACCAAAGTAGAAGGGGGGAAAATGAAGAAAAGACTGGTCTAAAATTCAAAGTTATGAAAATTGAATCAGATAGCATATTAGGTAAATTATTTTTTTAAAAAATCCTTCGTAATGTCTCAGAAAACTGGGTATCTAAGACATAACAAAGAAATTCATGTGCTTCTATCATAATTGATCAAGACCAATTAATTTCTATAAATGTCATATTGTGATGGAATATGACTAATCAATAGTTTTAATCATTTATGACATGATTTAAGAAGGAGTATGTAGATTCTAACATAAACATCTGGAGCTTATGGATAATGGCAAAACCTTGCATTTTTAAAGAAAAATAGGACTTCAGTGAACTAACAAATAACACTTAACAGCCAATTAGTGTCATTTAGTGAAATCATAAAATGATCAGTTCTGATTTACCAATATATTAATGTTTACTTTCCTGCATTAAATCTGACTCCTTCCACAGCTCGACCGGTCGAAGCGATCGACCGTTAGTTCACAAGCAACGAAATTTGATTACCGAATAACTCGCCGAGGACACGAAGCTTAAAGAGATGTGCAAAATTAATGACGTACCAAATGAAATTTTAAGGTGTGTGTGTGTGAGAGAGAGAGAGAGAGGCTTGTGTGTGAGTTATCCCCAACTGTCATTAGTAAAATTCTAAATTTATCTCTGAGTCACACACACTTAACGTATGTGTAAAAACAAGGTTTTAGTTAAAAACTGATGAACAATTAGATGTAAATATATTAATATAGTCTCACATAGTTCTTATCTTTTCATTCATAAATTACAACAATGATAAATTTCTAATGTTTTCCAAATGCACAGAATTTTATATTCTCCATTGAACTCAAACAATGAAACTCAAAAAAAAAATTTAAATTTTTTTTAAAAAGCTAAAAATAAAATACATCAATAGTTTTTCCTGCATTTTCCCCTATTATAAACTTTTTATGTCCTACATCGGGATGGGCAATCGTCTTGGCTCGAGGACCACATTCTGAAAGCAAAGGATACCTGAGGACCGCTACTTTTAGAAACGATTGCATTCACTAATCAACTTAGCAACACACAGAAAAAAAAAGGTATAAATTGTACCATAAAGTTCTATAGATTAAAGTTAAATAAAAAAATGGCAGTTTTATTCAATTAATTTACTGTGCTAATTTCAAATCATCTATTGCTGCAGGAATATTAAATTTTAGAATCAGTCTGATTAAAATACATGCACGCTTTCACATCTGATACAATTCCTTCTGAAGAAACCGTGCTATTCAAATTAAATCTACTACACTGCGGGCCACCGTAAATGCAACACCCTGAAGGAAGCATGCAAATAACATGAAATTTACAACATGCATTAGCGGAGGTGAGATATGCAAATGATTAGAATTTCAGCGCAAAAACACATCACGCACACCTGTGGCGCCACCTCAAAGCGCTATTTAAGGCTTGGAGATTTCGACGATTTCAAGTTCGGCAATTGTGTTTTTCATGTGGTTTTTCAAAAACGATCAGTTAGCGATCAGCTTTTGATCAAGTATCGAGTTGGACAGTGGAAGGATAGTGGCCTACCGAGATTGTGGATTATCTTTCAAGGAAATCGGTAGTTGTGTTGGACAAAACCAAACAACTGTAATGCGGATATGTGACCACTGGATGCAGGAGGGTACGACGGATTGACGTGGTCGATCGCATCCACCTCAGTGCACCACTTCACGTGAGGACAGAAAAATTGTGCGCATGGATGTGACGGATCTCTCAGTCACATCACAAACCATAGCACAGCACGTTGAGTCTGTAACGCATCATTCAGTGTCTGCGCGTACCATTCGACGCCGTTTAAAGCAGTGTAGTCTGTCCGCAAGTCGTTCATTGCTTGGTCTACCCTTGGCGCAGAACCACAGACGTCTCCGCCGCCACTAATGCAATGAAAGAAGTATTTGGGCGGCAAAATGGAATGAAGTTGTCTTTACTGACGAGTCACGCATCTGTCTGCAACACCACGATGCTCGGATTCGAGTCTGGAGACACCGTGGATAGAGGATTCTGAACAGCTGCGTTATGCACCGCCACACTGGTCCTACACAGGACATTACGGTATGGGGCGGTATTGGATATCACTTTCTCACTCCTCTAGTACGCATTGCCGGTACTTTAAACAGCCAGCGCTACATCTCCGAGGTGTTGGAGCCAGTTGTCCTTCCTTACCTTCAGGGCTTGGCCACAGCCATATTTCAACAAGATAATGCGCAACCACACGTAGGCGTGTGGCAGCGGTGATCTCCAATGGCGGCTACTCTGGCTACTGATTCTGGCAGGAACCACACTTCACAGAAGTCTATAAATTTAATCATTTGATACTTGGTCAACATGTTATCTACAAAATAAATTTTGTTTTGCTATCTCTTGTCTTTCTTGGTGTTGCTTTTACGGTGGTCAGCAGGGTATATATAGTCAGGGTTTTCCAGCTAGCACGACGATAAGGAGAGAAAGAAATCCAGGAGTCAGGTTGAGATTGTTACTAATCAAGTATCACTGCAAATTATTGAATATTTCAAATATTAAATAGACGAAGATTTAAAATGACGATTGGTCACTAAACTTACAGTAACGTTAAGCTAAGTGAGATAATTGAATTGATCCTAAATTAAAGTGGTCGATATTCATAGTTTTCGTATAATTCGTGTATCTCGTTATTGTTTCCCTTGTATTGTTCATATTGAGACATTCTCTTCTTGAATTTAAGTGTATCAGTGTTGTTAAGTTGGTTGATCAATAAATAAGTTGATTTTGAACGTGTCTGGTATTCCTTCCCTTCCTCCCACCCATCTAGGCGGGCAAGAGAGAGGGGCTAATCAATCACAAAATTCTTATCACGGCCTACAAGTTAATGCAGTGCTTCTCAAACTTTCAATGCTGGCGCCCCCCTTTTCAATCACAATTTTTATCGCGCCCCCCTTCTTCATTAATAATGTAGTGAATGCAATAATAATGCACTTTGACGCCAAAGCTACAATACGCGATCTTAATTATAAACCATACAAATAAATAACATAAGTATTAAATTTTGTATACGTTACTTTTAAGCAAAAAAAATTAAGTAATAGGATAATTATTATGTTATTTTTCCTTTCTCTAATTTTTAAATTGAACATATTGCAAGATGCGGTGGCTGCTTAGAAAACAAAATATAGATATCAGCTACATATAGAAAAAGAACTCAGAGGTTCAATTTCTAATCATAAGCATTCCTTATAATAACTTTACTTTCCAAGACAAGTCCATGGAAGTCGTTAATACTTATTAAAAACTTGTTCTTAATTTAGTATTAATTAATTAGTTATAAAATACTCTGTGCAGAACTGATACATTAAAGTATACCGGCTGAAGTGCCCACTCTTTGCAAGAGTTCATCTATAAGAAAATAAAACGTTATTGATATAATAGCTGAATTGTAAGGAGAGTAAAAGCCAAGTGGTGTCAATGTTTACAAAAATGTAAAATGATTTTTAAAATGATTGCTCCAATTATAATTAGTTTTAAGCGAATTGTAATTTTAAGCCTCACAGAATTAGCATTTATAATTGATGTTATAAATAATGAACAATAATATAAAATTCCGATGAAGAATAATTGTATTATTTTTAATATTTAAAGCGAAAAGATTCCAACATGTTTTTAACCCGGGAGAAGGCGCGCACTCGATACGATTATTGAGTCACACCAATCCTTTTATATATATATATATATATATATATATATATATATATATATATATATATATATATATATATATATATATATATATATATATATATATATATATATATATATATAAATATAAAATATATATATATATATATATATAAAATTTACTATTTTATTGTCCAATGATACAAATCGTGATTCCAGTGAATAATTTAATTAAGAGAAAGTAAACTTCCCTTTACTTTCCAGAACTTTTCAATTTTTTTTTTGTTGGTAACAAAAAAAAACAGTTTGGCCAGAATTAACGTTTTCCTGTGATCTGTGTGTTCCCCCCCTTGGGAAAGGGAAAAAAACCTTTTCCTTTTTTTGCAGGGAAAAAGCCCCAACATTAAAAAATAAATACATTATTTTACAACTTCCCAAATGAGAAAAAACAGACACATATAAGAGGGGTCATAACTAACTGTACCAATAACTTAGGGTCAAAACAGATTATCAGAAAAAACAGAACAGCTATAATGTGCAGTTTTTTCAAAAAAAAACACAGTGATGAATTTTTATGTTCCAAAATTTTTTTCTATTCTGGGTCGGGGGATTTTTTTTCCTCTGAAAAGAGTAGAAAAAATAAATTTATCGTGAGATTACAGCAAATAAAATAAAATTTTTTTTATTTGGTTTTTTGGATCAAAGATAGCTAATTGGGGTATTGAAGAAGTTTTTATTTTTGAGATGACTTATATCGCTTTATAAATTATATCAGAGAAAAAAGTACTTTTTTACTAGGGTCTGAAAGTATTTTGTTTTAATTTCATTCCAGAGTAAATTAATTATTTTTAAATCTTTTATTTTCGATATGCCGCGCCCCCTGGGTGAGATCGGCTACCCGGGGCGCGCCCCCCCAGTTTGAAAAAACACTGAGTTAATCCCAAACCCAACTTGGGGTCTATATTTCCCTTGTTGACCTTCAAGCAAGAAATGCTTTGCTCTCAGATATATGTCAAACCAAATATAGAGAACATTTTCTGTTTATTTAGATTTCTGACTGTCTTCGGACCAAAAAAATTTTTTTGTAGGTGCATGCAACCCCGGGGTTGCTAAAAGAAAAAGTTTTTGGGCATACATAACTATTAGTGGAGTGAAATACAACCCCCACAACCCAAGCATCGCGGGGTAGTACCAGAATTCTAGGGGGCCCAAACAAAGATTATGGTGGGGTCTTTCCCTTTTGCCCTTTCCCTTTTTGGCTTATGCCTAAAACCGGGAATTTTGTGGGGGCCTTTAATATTTTCCGTTCCGCTACTCATAACTAACCAAGTAAATCCAGTGAAATGTTTGTAGAAAGTATTGAAAACTTCAAAAGAAATTTCTCAAATCAAACAGAGTTTATATTTTATTTTCTTGGCACTCATTTTAAAAGAAAAAAGTTAAAAATAATTGTAAAATATTTTTGGGAACCCAAATTATTTCAAAGTAAAGTATATTTTAAGTAAATTTCACGAAAGTTATTCTAAGCTTATTAAAAACACACACAAAACATTTAAGCATCTATATATAGAATTTTAAACTACCAAAAAGAGAATAAATTTGCTAAAAAAAAACATTATTAAAAAATACTGCAAAAGAAACGATAATAATGAATACTACGTGTAATACACTTAAATAGGATTTGTAGATAAATGATACGTACTAAGCCATGAAAAGAGGAAAATAACTACTCCCTTTTAAAATAGTTGTACAGCTCTCAAAATAATTTTGCTAATATGTTTTGGATATTTTAGATTTGTGAACTTCCTACTTTTTTTTTTAATTAAGAATGAGAATCACTTTAAAGTGTTACTTTAAATGCATTAATACAAAGGAAAGAATGTAACTTTGAACCTAATAAAATTATGAAAACAAAGTAAAATTAAAGAAAAATTTCGTATTTAAATTACTGTCACCACTGAAAATTTTAAAAAGAAAATCATAGGGTTTGAAATGGCGGACCCTTTATTAAAAGTTCAAGAATTTTCCATTTAATGAATATAAAAAAAATGTTTAGCTTTTTTCATTATTCAGGAACATTATTTAAAAACCCCTTTACTATACCGTGTACTTCAGGGGTGTAAAAACATACCGCATGCGACCCTCAACGCACATTTTTGAGAGGCCCGACCAATATTTTTGGAAAAACAATAATACATAAAAAATGAATATATTTTAAAATTATTTTTTCCCCAAAAAACCAAAGTTTCAGAATGTTGATTTTATTGGGGGCCCGGGCCTAACATTAAACCCTTTTTGTTTGGGGCCCGTTAGCCTTTTGATTTTTGGGCCCCTTTTGGTGAAATTTGGAAAAAAAAAAAGGGAAAAAATTAAAATAAAAAAATTTTTAAAAAAATTACTTTGAATTTAACAAAGAAAAAGTTAGAATTTAGTTATGATTGTTCTCACTTTTCACTCTTCTCTTACTCTAAATCTACTATATTTCATTCTGTAAATATTCCCTCCAACAGAGACATTTAAAATAATGTAAATAAGTATCGTAGATACTGAAAAAATCATTTTGTATTAAATGCAGATACATTTGATAAAAAAATTTTTTTTTTCAATTATCACATGCAATTACTACGATATTTTTTTAAACAACATTGATATTCAAACGAATAGTTTACATTTTTAAAAAATTTTTTGGAAAAATTTTTTGCTTGACTGCAATGTTTTCCCGCATATCACTTTGAAAATTTTTTATGTATACTTAAACATGCAATAATAGATAATAATCTTAGAGAAAAATAGAAAAAATGTTTAAACATTATTCTTAAAAAGGGCAACTACTTCAATAATGCTCACTAAATGCATCTTAATGATTGATCACGCTAATGTATAATTTTGAAAAGATATATGCATTCTCTCTAAAAGAAACACCTCATAATTCAACAAAAAGTTCAATATTTACTTATCGAGAAATTGGAATTTCGAAATTCAATTATAAAATTTTTATCTTAACTGATAAAAACATTTCAATGATAGGTTTCATTGCAATTAATGTATTTACCTTATAACTAGTAGTGTATGACACTTTTCATTTTCATTACACTCGAGGACATTCTTTACTAATTTATTTTTGTTTCCAATCATGTTTAAAAAATGTATTATGAGAGATTTATTTATTAAAAAAATTATTAAAGATAAATTACATGCTCCTTAAATATTAGGCAAAAGAAAATACAAGACAAGAGGCAGAGAAAAAATAGAAGTCTTTTTGAGTGATTTTACATTCGGAATCATTGGAATAAAAAGATTTATATGAGGGTATTTTTAAATCAGAGTTATTATAAAAATAATAATTTTTAAAATTTTGCTATTCAGCAATGAGATTTATTTACCTTCTAAAAAGTTTCTGAAGTTATCCAAATATAAAGGTACAAAAATATATTTCCGAATAATATATGTCGAAAATATATAGGGGAAAATATTTTTATACTTTTTTTCTACTCCCCTATTTCATAGCTTCCCTAAAAAAAAATGGGGTAACTTTTTAAAAAGGGAATGTCCCAAAAGTATTCACGTGTACATTATATACTTTCATGTATAAATAAAGTAGAATAAAATAAAATTATATAATATAAGTGCTTTTCATATTGATCATATAAAGGAGCTTCCGTGTAAAGAGTTGCTATAATCAGAAGTAGAGCAAAAAAAATGAGACATGATTTATCAATTGTAAATATACTTCCAAGTTTCATATACATGTTATGAATTGTCATGTTCATATACATTTTTCATATACATGTTTTGAATGCATGTCATGTGCATATACATGCTTTGAATACTTTCTATAGAATATTTTTTATCAGTAATTTTGCGAATATCTTATGATATATGCTTATAATATATCATTAGATAATATTATGAAATATTATATAAACATGCTTATGATTCTACTATAGCAGTCCGGTCAACTTTTGATAATTTTTTCCGGGGGAAATTATTTTTTTATATTTTTGGGTTGTTTTATTTAAATGGTTTTAATTTGATTGTATTTAAATATCCCCAAAATAAAATATAGTTCCCTTGGGGAAAAATAAATATAAAAATTTTTAAAATAGAATATAAAAATGATTTCCCTGGAAAGTCGACAAAACCTGAAAAAAAATACAACCCCAGTAAATAAAATTTGAAATAATTAAAGTTTCCCAAGCGGGGGGAAAATTTGATCCAGGACTGGTAACTACTTTTAAACCCCAGGGTTTTTTGGGGCCACTGTTCTATAGTATTTCTATTCTATCATCTTCGTTTTACTTCGGTACAAAACGAAAAACTGCTAAGGGGAGGAAATGACGCCTTTTTTTACACCCTACCCCCTTTAAACTTCCAATGTAATAATTATATTATTTTTTGAGTCAGGGAAAAAAAAAGTTTTTTATTGTTTTCACATTTTTTTTTTTTTTTCCCAAGTCTTTGAAAAAATTTTAGGGCTTCACCTGAAATTTTGATTCAAGTAAAAAATTTTTCCCCCCTTTTAAATCATTTATAGGGAAAACAGAGATTCGTGTAGTATTGTGTGAACGCTTTAAATCTTTTCCTATATTATAAAATATTTTTCCAGTTCAATTGTGGACCAGATTACATTCCATACAAAACTTTATTGTTCTAATGCACATTCTTCTAAGATAAAAATATCGTATTTTTCTTAAATACTTCTTAAGACCCTTACATTTTTATCAATTTTAATTGAGGAAGTCAATTTAATTTGAGGTCTTTCATCGGTGATGAAAAAAATGCGCAAGAAAATGATTTTTGGTTTCATAAATAAGTTTTTATTATTTAACTGATATATCTCTGCGAAATTTATTAAGGCACAAAATGTAAATCTTAAGTTAGTAAGCGATAAAAAGGTATGAATAAAAAAAAATTAAAAAGTTGTCAGTCCTTTTTTAAACCCCCTATTCTGTGTTTTTGTCGTTTTGGGAAAACTTTAAAACAAACATCACCCTTCATAACACAGGATGTTTTCTTAAGATCGAAGTTTTCTTCGTCAGCCCAAACTTCGTAAATCCTCAATAACCTTCGTAACTCAATCCAGCCTCCTTCCAAGAATTCTCCTCAAATGATGCAGTAAGTCTTTCAGCCTCCAACTGTCTTTTCTTCTAAGAATTTTATTTCCATTTTTTTTTTCATTCCTAAAAACTCTTTGAATGTTCTAACTCGTTTTTCATCTTTTTAGTACGAGATAAAATTAATTTTGATCTCTTTACTTGAACTGATTCTTTTACTTTTTTCCCTTTTTCTGTTTTTATTTAGATGTATATGTATTTTTGAAAGGCTTCATAATTGCCCTATCAAGTAGCTTAATCTTATGGCATCTATGAAGAGCAGCAAGATCATCTTGTAAATGTAATGCTCTTTCACAAATGAGATCACATTCAAGTCTTTAGGATTTGAATCGCCCTTCACAATGAAAGACTGGATTTTTTTCATTTGAATTAAACCACTCTACAAGCATTTCCACCCCCTTTAAAGAGCTTTCAGCTGTTATCTAGTGGGAAAAGAAAACCAGAGAAATGAAGTAGTAACCTGAAGGTAAGTCAGATCTGTTAATAGTGAGTAAAAGTGTGACATTTCTGCCACTTTCTGCAAACGTCAAATCTCTCTACAGCGGGTTTTTTTTTTTTTAAGTTATACTTCTTTTTGCGCGTTAGGGAAAAATGATGAGAGAAAATTTTTACAATGCGCGCGCACACCGTCACAGAAAACCGACAACCTGCATTTTAGGTTTTATACACATAGCGCCATCTATAGAAAAACAATAATACAAAGCTGATAAAATTAATTAACCTTTATAATCCACACATTAAAAATGGACAAATATTTTTAATTTAATTTATCTTTAGTTGGAAATAACTTATCTGTTTAACAATGTTCTTCTTACAAATTAATTTTTTAAAATTTCTAGCGACATTTTTTTTTAAATTTTCAAATTTTATTACGCAATATTTCAATGTGTGTAATTGATAACTTTTATTATCATTAATATTACACCGTATGTTTCAACTGTTTCCTACAAGACAGATGTTTTGATAATTAAAAATTACACTTCTGTAAAATATATTTCATTATAACAAAATGTTACCAGCTTTTACGTTCCTTTAGAAACAGTTAAATGGAAATTTTTGATTAAAAACAATATAAAATAAATTTATTTGGTGCTAAGAACATTTCGTATTTCATTATTTGTTTTTGTACACTTAATTCGGTCACTTATTGATATTAAATGGGGAAAAAAAGAATTAGATTTTCTATATGTGAATGTGATTTGTTTAGAACTTTTTATAAAAATTGTAGTTTTCTTAAAATAAAAAAAATGTTATACTGCACCATATTTATTATTTTTCAATTCGATTTAATTTATTATTTTAAAATAGGAATGTCATTCCTTTTTAAGAATTCAAGCATATTTTGCAGTTAAATTCCGTCTTGAACTGTTTACACAAAAATAATAGTTGCATTAAAAAAAATTAATAAACTAGAATTTTTTCTCTTGACAAATTAATTTTTTTAGAATTTGTATTTACTTTTTTTCAAAGCTGAAAACTTGCATGTACACAAAAGTTCTTTATACATCCTTTTCAAAATGATAAATTCTACACTACCGTAAATTAACTATCGCAGTTTTAAATAAAACGAGGTTTTTTTTGTTGTTTTTAAGTAAGAGGACCGAAGATGTATAGTATGCTTCTATGGCTGAATATTTCATAATATCAACTAGACATATAACTATCACAACAGACCTCGCAATTCTGAACTTCTTTCAAATGACGAGGTCGACACCTGTACTGGCACCCCTGTCCAAACTACCACACCACGACAACGGGAGGAATTTAAGCCACAACTCTTGTTATTTGGCATTTCTGCATCAAAACTTCCAATTACATTTTCCCATTTACGGATACGTAACGCAAAATTTAATTTTTTTCAAATAAATTATTTTAATTGTTATAAATTTACTCATTTTAACTCTATTCTGAAAAGTAATGTTTTAATTAAATAAATGAAAAATTTAGATTTTTTTTGATTAAAACAAGTGATTTCTGATCAAGAATATATATTTTTTGAAACAATTGATTGTAATAATGAATTAAATGAATTTATCTTCCACAAATGACAGCTATTAATGTAAAAAAGACAGTTTTTCGTTATTAAACATCAGCTCAATATAATATTTTTGTTGGAATAAATATATATCAATTTATTTTAAATTTACTATTTTTTTTAAATATTAAATAGTTATTTCTAATGCCAAATAGTTAATTTTTATAGCTCACTGTGTATTTATAGCCTTAAATTATTATAATGTCCTTGAAATTTTAATCTTTTTTCATTAAAGCATTTCCTTGTAGTTGCTTCTGAGAACGAGTTATTATAGAATCAAAATGGCTTATGGCGATAGATAAAGATTGATTGCTTATTAATTCGTTCTCCGAAGCAACTTGAACATGAAATTATTGATCAATAATAAATATCAATATGTATACGTGCATGCTAAAAATTAACCATTTTTTTTAATTATGTAGAAATAATTTTATTATGATATTTAAATAAACTTTATTTAACTAGATAATGCGTTATAATAAAACTTTCAACGTATTATATATAAATACCTTTTTTCTATTATTAGTGTCACTTTTTCTACAAACGTAGGATAACGAGAAGGATAAAATTTTAGAAAGATTTTTATCTTGTTACGCCAAAGAAGTATAACTTCTTACTTGCGTACATAAGTACACGCACACTTTTTTTTTTTACCCTTTTTCTGATATTTTCTAACAATGCTTTGAGTTTGTTAGTACGGGCGCATATAGCGTACAGTCTCATTAGAGTTGAAAATCTTTGAATGACAAAGCTACATATTTCCGTTTATTCAGTCTCATTCTTCAAATTCTCCCCACTTCTTCCTTACTATAAAATCTGCTATTCTCTGCAAACGTGTAGATTCAGTTCTACTCAATCACAGATCATTACGTCTTTTCATAAAATCTTAATACGAGTATACCTCTTTCCCAAACCTTGCCTTTTGTTTTATTGAACATGTGCTTCATTTTTAGTTTATCTCTCTTTCTTTCTGCATACTTATAGATGAGTTTCAAAACTTCTCCTTACCTAGGAGCAGGATGATATTCAAATTCTTAATATAATTATATGACACCATCCAGTGGCCCCCAGGGTGTCCTAGGGGCCCGGGACCCCCAAAGCGTTGTTTTTTTTTAAAGATTAAAATTTGCCGAAAATTTAATTAAATATTTTTAAATGTTTAATTTTTTTTAATTAATGCTATTATTTATTCAAAAATTAATTTTACTTTTTTTTGTTCCCAAAATCAACAAAAATAAAAAAAGGAGCTGATCGAATGGAGGGATTTTGACCCTGGACCCCCCTTAAAAAATTCCTGTGTGCTCTACTCCCCAAATATTTTTTATCATTGAATCCCTTTTAAAACCCAAACATTTTCTCAAACATGGTTTTATTTCTACCCCTTTACTTTCTGAAAAATATTTTATTTTTTTTTAGGGGGGGGTAGAATATATTTTTTCACTCCTTCGTAAAAAATATTTTTTTGTTTACTTTTCACACAACTTCCTTAACATTCCATCCTCTCACCCCTGATATAATTTACCAATATTGCTCTTCAAAACAAAACAAAAAATTCGACGCGAAAAAAGTTTTTATCAACATAAATTTTTTTTGATATAATTCGCAACACCTCTGCCTGATACAACCCGAACATCATGGAACAAAGCATCGATTACCGCGTATGTATATAAAGCTTAAGGTATCCGACTACTGGAAACCCCGTTTTTAAAAAGCATAAATGGAAATTTTCAAAATTTAGTGTCACTTAAATTTAAAAAATTTATTATTTTTTAAAGGGCATTTTAAAAAATTTTTAAATAAAAATTTGGCATAAAATTTAACTTAGAATAATCTTTTTTTCCCAAAAGTTCTCCATTGTAAAAATGTTTCTATTATAAAAAATATTTTTTCTTGTATATAGTCAGACTTCTTTACAGAGGTCAACTATGATTTGAAAAAATTTAATTATTTTCAGAGTTCAAACCATTTGAAAAAAATGGGGTTTTTTTCTTAAAAAATTTCTCCCCGTTGCCTAAAACACGGATAAACCCATTTAAGTTTTAAAAATTTATTGAGCCCCGTAAAGAGGGCGAGCATATACGGCAAAATATTATTAAATAGAAGCATTTTTCAAAAGGGGAAATTTGGAAAAAAAAATTTTTCTAAGTTAATTTTTTTCCAAAATATTGTATTTAAATAATTTGTTTTTTTTCAAAAGTCCTTAAAACAATTGTATACATGTATTCTAATCTAAGTGACACTAAATATCATGAAAATTATCCATTTATTCGCTTTTGCAAAATCATGGTTCCGAACGTATTCGGATACCTTAACATTCCATCCTCTCACCCCTGATGTAATTTACCAATATTGCTCTTCAAAACAAAAACAAAAAAATTCGACGAGAATAAAGTGTTTATTAACTTAATTTTTCCGATATAACTCGCAACACCTCTGCCTGATACAACCCGAACATCATGGAACAAAACATCGATTACAGCATATGTATATAAAGCTTAAGGATATTTACCGCCCAACTTAAGGAAAATAAATACTATTTTCAACAACAAACCAAAAACTGTCTTATATTCAGTTTCAGGAAAATTATGATAACCAGATGCTACTTTTTCACCAATATTTTGTTTTAAAAAAACTTTTTTCCACCCCGTCAAAAACCCTGCCGCTTGATTTAAAATGACGGCATTCGAATTTTTTTTTCCCCCCAAATACGTTGTTGCTGATAGATGCTTCCACCAGCAACAATGTTATAAACAATACTTGTCGGATATTAACTACCGTCCGGTACAATATCCAACTTTCTCCTATACATTGAAAATGGACCCCAAAAAGGGGGGAAACCAGAAAATTAAAAACTTGTTTGGGGACCCCCCCTGAGTAATGCGGAAAAGGCAAACTTTCTGGCAAAAAATTAAGGGGAAAGAACCTGCAGAATGAGCAATATCCATGCCGACTTACAGGTACCCCTTTCCCGTCTCAATGGAAACGGAAAGCGAGAAAGGGTTCCGGTAGAGGAGTTCCAGTGGAAGAGACTTTACGAGAAGCTATGATTGGGCGGGGAAAAGGGAAGGTGGAATTTCTTTTCAGCTGATTTTTACCAGACAGTTCAAAATGCCCGGATGTGGTCGATATTTGGGGAGGAAAAAAGATGCCGGTGGGGTGTCAGGGGCGAAAGGGGCGTGCATACCCGACAAGGGTGGAGCACCTACAAGCCTCTTCTGCCGCCATCTTGGAGCCTGTGCAGGACACCTTTAATGTTCTTATATCGACCAGGACCATTACCCGCAAATGGGTTGGTAGCGGTCTGTACTCATGGTATTCGTTAAAGAGACATTCGGTACCATGCACAAAAACCGTTTCTAAGGTCCCACCGAAATGACGGGAAGCGGAATGTACTGGTTCGTTTTTTTAAATATCGAAAATAGTCTTGGTGTAAGAGAATGGCCTCGACAGCCCTTGGGTAATGATACGCGCAGTTTCGGCCATTGCAAAAAATATCGATCATTTCGGGTTCTTATTCGGGGGTACTGTGACGAACTCAACATGTAGATGGTTTTCGAAAGGGGTTCCCTTTCGGGAGGATGACCTTTACCAGCAGGATTACACCCGACTGCCTACAGAACATATCAACCATTGTGCTCAACAAGATGTTTAAATGTTTTAATGCAAAATACTCTCATCACTAAAAATTAGTATTATCCCAATGAAACGAAAATCAGTAAATGCGATGCATTTCTATTGAAATAAAAATGCTAACATTATTATAGAAATGTAATAATTTATTCACGTGAAACGCAGTTACCAGAGAAAAACAATCAATATAATGCGTTGATCCACCAAGAAAATAAAAATCTTTCCGATTGAGGATTCCTTTGAGTTGGGGTGTCCCCAATAACTTCTCGTCATACACAGTCCAATTGATGAGTTCCGATCTAGGGAAGGTTGTAGGTGCCTGCTCAGCAGAGCCGAAACGTGCTTCATTGGAAAGTGATCCGCGAATCACATTACCTTGTTGAAACGTGCCCAGGGGATTCGTAATACGGAGGGAAACTCAACGGGGTGTAGGTAGAATCTTGTCGACATAAGAGTATCATGGATAACAACCAAAGGAATCTGACTCGGATGAAACGAGACCTTATGGCATAACTCCTGATTTCGAGCTGAGTGGAGGAATAAAAAATTGCTATGTGTTTTGTTCCTCCACATGCACATAAATCAATTTATAGCATGTATGTGTCTTTAATATGCAACAAAAATGATGGAAAATATATAAGAACTTTTTTTGTAATAATTAATCGTTGAATTCTAATAATCATAACAAAGAGAAATTCTTTATCAGGTAATTTGTATACTGAATGTTGCAACCATTATTGTTTGAACATCAATGTGAAACTTTATCTTGTCTTTTAATTAATGAGTGGATTTTCAGTGCATCAATGCAGCTGTAATATAATCTTCCATCAGAAAAGTAGATAAAGCTGGCAATTGTCAGAGCTTTTTATTAGGGTCAATAAACCAGATGTTTAATGTGGAATATTAGTAATTTGTACGGCAACATTGAAACTTGTATTTACCAGTATTTAACTCCTTAGTATTACATATCAAATACATTTATAATTTCCCTTGTATTTAACAAATCTGGTAAAAAACTCTGAAAATTCAT
>BMAV01002471.1:247751-279184 GCA_019973955.1 Trichonephila inaurata madagascariensis | reverse complement strand
TGAAAAAAGGTCTTTTCAAAGCCTTTGAATATTTTATAATCCATTTTTATTTAGTTATTTGTTTTTTAGAACTAATATTTTCTGTTTTTAAACAAACGCAGCAATCCAAATTAAGGGAGAGTTGTGAAAAATTTCCTAGGACTAACATGATTTTTCTCGAAAGCAATATATGTAGGATATCCCATTTGTAAAAGGTTAGATCATATCCTTTACCGAGGTCGGCAATTCTAATCAAAACAGTATTCCACATCAGCGCCATCTAGCACCCTTTTTAAAACGCCGACATCAACCTTTTTCGGTAGAGGCCCAATAACACTCGTCAGAGAAACGTCGTATTTCGCTCGTCAATACCGTTCGTCCACGCCAGGCAGTAAGTCTTAATAGCACCATAATGAGTTCTATTTAATCTCAATTGCCTCCCTTAACGTAATGTGATCTAACTTTCCTATTCTTCCGAAATATGCTTATCTAACTTTCCTATTCTTTTGAAATATTCCCCATGTAAATATTTCCCTATAATTCATAATAAATTATTTAGTTTTCAACCAGTTTCTTTCTTAAACTATGTTGTCTATTTTATTTCAAAATTAACTAATACACCCTAAAAACCCCTAGAAACCACGCCATAAAAATCCCGCCATCTGAAGAATTCCACCTTTTGGAAGATTTCGGTTGGATTCCCCTAGAAATAATTGGGGGATCGTTCCGGGATTGATTTAAAATCTTCTTTTCCTAACCTTCTTTTTTTGAAAAAAAATTGGTTTAACGCCCAAATTGAAAACGCTGACTGAAATGTACCAAAAGGTTTGCCTGTCATTACATACTAACACTATAGCAACAGTGTTCCTTTTGTATGGAGTTATTTTGGTCCTGCAAGTATCAGTTCTGTAAATTGATCCAGTCCATTTCAAGCTTCATCCAAGCAAAATACGTTTTCAACAACTGTATCAGGTACTGTTTTTTATTATGTTCATCATTAAAAGAAAGGAAATCTCTAAAAGAAGAATTTCAGAGCCATCGTCATGCTGTTAATAACAAAATTGTGTTTGAATTTTTAAAGTATATAATTCATATTTTAAAGACATAATGTTTTTTCTTTAAATACTATTTTTCTTTTTGGGCATATTAATGCCCGTATTAAATTCCCTTTTGCAAGTATATTTTTTTAAAATATTAAGGAAATCGATGAATATTCGTTATGAATATTTGTGTAACGAATTTATTTTATGTGTTTTAACGAAATGCTCTGTTTGTGGACCTTGACCAGCGCTTTTAGCTCATCGAAAAATCTGGATTGCAAAAGTTTTTCCCACAGCTGTTGTGTAATAAATTAACATTTTACGTATTTTGAGAAGAAATTTCATTTGAATCATTTTTGCTTTTCATTTAAGCATCGTTCATTTTATAATTTATTGATGAAAAAACCTAGATGATCCAATTTTAATTTTGTACTTTATCATTCGAAATATCAATATTTTGAGTTCATTTTTGACAGATAATTATTATGCTTTCTATTGAAACGTGTGCTTATTATTAGAATTTGATGATGAGATGATCCCCCTGAATGATTTTTTATTTTTTTTTGTAATAAAAAAATATATGATTTTTTTTCTTTAAGTGACTTACTTCTAATTGTTTCGTTTTCAAATTAAGAACTTGGAACATTAAATTTTTTTTTATAATAAATTTAATCTCAGTTTTTAAAACAAGATTTACTTCGTTTAATTTATTTTTACTTTCAAATTTTTTGCATTTATTATAACAAAAGGAGACAAAATGATATATTAAATGTTTTATAGAAGTTTTTTTTTTTTGGTTTAAATTAATAATTGAAGTATTTCAATTTAAGTATTACGCGTTTCAGCTCACACTGTTGTTTTTAAACATTATTGGTCTAAAATATTTTTAAGTGTATAAGTTTTGAATATTTCATTGCATATTTAATGTATTTTGGTGCATTATAATTTTATCAAGAATTTTGTTAATTGAAAGCATGATTTGTTATACTATAGTGATACCATTGTTATTGTTGGAACGCGTGACAGTTTAGTTATAATTCTTTTAGTTACTAAATAAAATTAAATTTAAATTTTAAAATGGCCTATCTCGGCAAAGGTCGACGCGAAGATTTATTCGTCTTAGCCACAGAACTAAATTTAAAATTCGATAAATCTATGACCATCGCTACTCTCAAAGACCTAATTACTAGTAGTAAAGAATATGACGAAGATCTAACCAAAAACCTACACACAACGATAGTAGAGGATCGTAAAGCCAAGGAAAAACAATTACGCTAGAAGAAATGGCGGAAGAACTACAAGAACAACGTGTATTTCTAAGGAATGACGCCAAAAAGAACATCAAAACCATACAATCTGAACCGAAAGACGTACAACAAAAGAAGAAAGATAGCTCCAATGTACAAAGAAGGCGATCTAGTAGCTATCCAAAGGACTCAATTTGGAACTGGACTAAAACTAAGACCAAATTTCTTAGGTCCTTATAAAATAACTAAAGTGAATTCTAGAGATAGATATGAAGTGGATTTAATAATATATTTTTATACAAATTAAATTTTGAATAGTAATTATTATATTTAATTTTTCTCATATTGTGACATCTCACGCATTCTTCCTCTAACATAACATCTGTGTTCTTTGACGGCTACGATTAAAGGCAAATCTTTTCCAACCCAAATCCAAGAAGTGAAACGAAGCATAGATGCAAATAAGATAACCTTTAAAAGGGTAGAAGTTTTAGTGAGCAGGATGGCAATTTGGAGAAAGTTCAGTGTAGAGAAGATAGAAGTGTTGATCGACGGCTTACCTAGAATCACGACACCACCTCGCCATTTAAACCAAGGTACATACCATTGTACAACTATTAGGAGAAATATTTGAAGTAGATTGGACGCTGAGTATTCAACCAAGGTAGGAAGTTTATATTAGTCCTAGTAGTCCGCAAAAAAGACGGCAGTCCGCGAGTCTGCATTGACTTCCGAAAATTAAATCATATGTTAGTTAAGGATCACTATCATCTGCCCCTCATTGGGGATATTTTAGATAAACTTCAGGCTACTAGAGTTTTAACCCGCGATCACTCGCGCGGGGTGTTCTGTACACCCCAGCAACAAGAAAAGCCTCCTACAATTCTAAAAAGAATGCGCAGAGCCACGATTTTTTCTGTAGCTGCCCATTTTAGGTCATTGAAACTTCAGGTCTGATGTAATCAATCTCGCTAGGACGATTGGAATGTAACGACCTTCAGAAGTTTATTTGGGGTGCTGAGAACACCCCGCGAGTGATTGAGTTATATTTTCGTACTCGAAGCATCTACGGAAGAATACGTTTTACTCTTTTCGTTTAAATTTTTTTATCAAATATATATTAATATGCGTGAATATTTTATTTAAAATTTCAATAAATGTGGTATAAAAATAATATAATTCTATAAAATAATTGTAAAACATAATTTTTTTAAAAAAAATTTTCAAAACATTTTCCAGAAATTATGACAAAAACTCCATGGGAAAGGGAGAAATAGCGACTTTGTAGTCTATTAGATACTGTATCAGCAGATTGTCAAGATGAACTAAATGAATTCGATGACTGCGTAATTTCGTAACCAAAGTTGGAGGGATGAAACTTGAAATTGTAAATTTTTATAATACAGGTGGTGGTGATACCACTGATGAAATGTGCAGTATATATGATGTATGCGAATATGTAACCTTGACCATTGGAATATTTATCATCTACTTAATACTGCAGGAATTTGCTTCCTTTGCCATCATTCGGTTCTTCCTGAAAATAAATGATACATTCAATATTATTAGAGGAGATTGAATGGATCTTGTTTAGAAAGGGGGATATGAGATCGGATCCCCCAAACCTTAAAAAAAACACTCAAAAGAAGCTTTACTGACAAGAAATTTTAAAAAAAAGGAATTAATTATCAAGAAAGGGTTTTACACTGTTTGTATATGGGTAAAAGATGAAAAAAATTTTTTTTTGTTTCAATGTAAGAAAACTATGTGCTTGGCAATGAATACAGTCTGCTCTGAATGTTTGAAAATGATTAAAATATTTTTTTTTTATTTTTACTATCCTTATTTTAAATTTTTAAATATATTTATTACGGGTATATACGTTTTATTTGTGGTTTATGAAAGAATATAAAATTGTGTACTTCAAAATAAAAAATTTTGGAGGTTTATTTTAAAATTAAGCTAGTCTCATTTGAATGCAATAAATTTAACAATTTTGTTTATATAATAAAAAACATCTTATATTTCATAAATATATATTAAAATTTGGTTAAAAAATTTTTCATATTTTTAATACACGTGTTAAGATTTTGGGGGTGTTTCCACCCCGAGTAAGAGGTAGAAAACAGGGCGAGTGACCGGGGGTTGTACCATTGATTTACGTAATGGTTTTTTTCCATGTGCCTGTTAACAAACAGAGTCGCCCATATATCCTTTGTAAAAAAAAATGGTCAATTTAGTTCCTTAAAATGCCTTTCGGACTCTCTACATGCCCTTCAACGTTTCCAACGTTTTATCAATACAGTTTTTTGACTTAATTGTTAAAGGAATTGTCCTCCCCTACATGGATGATACAGTTATCCTTGCAAAAAAATGAATCTGAAGTATTGATAGACTAAAAAAGTTCTTAACGTGTCCAGTGATTACGGACTAGAAATAAATTTTGAAATTTTAAATTTCTGCATAGGAAAATTAAATTTTTTAGGCCATATTTTTAAAAAACAATAAATTTTTTCCTTCCCTTCTAAAACTAAATCAGTTGTCCATTACTACAAACCCAAAAAAAACAACTAAAGGAGTTCAACGCTTTTGGCCTCACTGGATTTTTTCGAAATTTATCCCGCTTATTCTGTAGATGCTAAGCCATTTAGTGATTTTTTACGTAAAGAAAACCCTTTCAATTTTGATGAAAAACAAAAGCTCCCTTTTGACGAGTTAAAACGTTTGCTCTGTCAGAAACCTGTCTTAGGTATATATCGGCAAAATTGTGAAACTGAAATACATACTGATGCGTCAATCGACGGACTTGTTGCTGTTTTATTACAAAGATCCTCTGATGATAATACCTTACATCCTATTTATTACATGTCTAGAAAAACGTCCGAAACCGAGAGAAAATATACCAGCTACGAACTCGGAGTTTTAGCAATCATAGAAGCTCTCAAAAAATTTAAAGTGTACATTTTAGGAATGCCTTTAAAATAATTACTGATTGAAAGCATTTCAAAAACTATGAGTAAGAAAGATCTAAACACACGAATCGCGCGTTGGGGGTTTAATTTACAAATTATGATTACACCCTTTTAATCGTCTGGCTTTTCAAAAGGCCCATGTTCGCTTTAAGTAGAATAAAGTCTTAACAAATCAGTGTACATTTATTGTGATAGGGTAAAAAAATCCCAAGAACTCGACCCACATATTCTTTCCTAAAAGCCTTCTTCAAAATGGGCCAATGATAACTATTGTATTAAAAAAAAATATATAATAATTTATTGACGGGGGAAGTCCTTGTTATTCCCCACGAGATGCAGCACCTTTTAAAAAATGTCACGACAAAGGACATTTTTTAGTTAAAAGAACTCTAGAACATATAAAAATAATTTTTTTATACCACAACTTCAACCAAAATTGAAAAAATTTATTTCTAATTGTGTAACATGTTTTTGAAAAATAAAAAAATTTTTGGGAAACAAGAAGGATTTCTCCATCCTCTTTTTCAAACAAATAACACCAAATACATACCATATTGATCATCTTGGTCCTTAGCAAACGCATAAAACTACAAATTCATTTTAGCTGTCATTGACTCTTTTACCAAATTTGTTTGGTTATATATATATACCCCAAAAAACTACATCTACTTTATAAAAAAAAAATTAGACATCCAAAAAAAACATTTAGAAATCCCGTTTTTATCACGACGTGGGAAATACATTCATTTCCACTTACGCTATTGTTCCCAACAAAATATTTCACTTCATCGTATTACTACAGGTTTGACGGAAATGGTTAAGTAGAACGCATTAAACGAACAAATTTTGCTTTTCAAGATGTCAGAAGACGATCCCACGAAATGGTTCAAACATGTTTCTTCACTACAAGAAATTTTAAATCAACATTCCAAAGAAGCATTAACACCACTCCTTTTGAATTTTCCCTTTTAAAAACAAATCAAAAAAGACTGATTTTGGGGATTCAACAATTAATCGACGAACAGCTACAACTCGAATTTAATGTGAAAACAGAGAACTCCTACGTAAAGCGGCAAAAGCGCAAATAAATAAAGTGCAAAATGAAAATAAAAAGTCTTATAATCTTCGACGAAAATCTCCTTGTTTATAAAGTGTTAAGGACTTAGTTGCTATTAAAAGAACGCAACACGGACCTGGACAAAAACTCTGCAAAAAATTTATCGGTCTATATAAAATTACTCAGGTAAAGCCTAACGATACCTACAACGTCGAAAAATGTAGAACTTTTGATGGCCCAACCAAAACAACTACTTGTGCCGAATACATGAAACCATGGACACACAAATGAGTGTTACATTATAAACGAAAACTTTTACATCTTTTTTTGACATTATCACCATACTCAAGATTGCTTTGTATTGTTTGTCTTCTTTCCATCTGTATACCTATTTTTATTTTATTTTTATGCTTAATTATTAGTTTTGATATTCTGATACATATTTGACTGTTTTAATAATTGTTTTATTTGTAAGTTTATTTCCTCTAGCTTTTCAATTTTATTTCATGACATTTTGAAATACATTGTATTTTACATGCGAGGACGCATGCTTGGTCATGATGGTCGATGTAGGAATGGATGTGCACGTTATCATATCCTTCCTATATTCCCTTAATGACGTAAGGCCAAGAGAGCGCCACCTAGCTGACAAGGCGGTTCGAGGATAAAGAGACGACAGAGGAATAGGACGATTGCGCGGGAAGACAGAGAGAGAGAGAGAGACGAAGGCGCAGTGGACGGGACGAGAAAGAAGGGATGAAGGCGCAGCGACGAGACGCCTGGTAGAATTCAACCACCCGATAACGTTTTACTAAATTTTAGCCCTCCTTTGTAGATAATTCCCCTAAATAAATGCATACTTAATTGAATATGGTCATTTTCACTCTCTATATTATGAGAATCTTAATTCTTTGGAAAGTTATAAAAATTAAGAAATGATACTTCAGGACAACACACACACACAATTTGGTAACATGTAAATAATAATGAAAAAAAACTGATTTTTTTAGAATGGTTACAAAAAGTTTAATATGGTGTGGTCCCCCAAATTTTTTTAAGACTGCCGCACATATGTTTAGCATAGATACGATGGGAATTTGAGTAATACTGTTCCAATCTTCAAGGAGAACAATCGCCACGTCCCGAACAGTAAGCGAAAACAGTGATCTCAGTGAATGCGTAGTCCAAATGAGTCCAGAGCATGCTGGATAAGATTTATTTAAGGGGACGATGCTATATAACCACTCCATACGCTGTATTGTTTCAACTTCAAAACAGTTCTCCAGAAGACGAGCTGTATTATTTCTGGCATTATCCTGCATAAAAAGAAAGGAATCACTAATGCCGGCAGAGAAAGGCACGACAAGGTGTGAAGTTACACTGACATATGTAGTCGGCTTTCGACGACTCATATTCAAAGTTTCTTGGCATAGTCTGAAGTCTCTTACATGTAGGACAGTAGGACGACATAACTTCTATGCCTAACACCTTACCAGTATCAACTGATATTGCAGCAACAGAGCCATTCATAGATGTATAGCATCTTCGCTGCCATGTGCCATTCACCGATATGCCACATTTTACAATATCAGATGAGAGATTTTGTTTTTTCTCCACAATTTCGGTAGCAGCTTTTATCATGGATTCCTCAGCTTCTTCCTGAACCACTTTTAAAAGCTTTGCTTCCTGATTTTTGTAAGCAGTTTTGGTTAGTCGAGGCAAATTTAAGGTTGAGCATAATTTAAAAGCTCCAGCAAAAATTTTGCCTATCTGCCGCATACCAAATACAAGCCTCGTATTTATGACAGATGCATTTACAACTTTTTTTGATGAAGCAAATGCAAAGAAAAAGTCACAAGACTTACATTTTAGTGTAAAATGGGAGCACAATCCATATCTGGAATCCTCAAATAGTTCTACTTTTTCAGCAAAACATTTTGGGCAGCAAAATTGAGCGAAAGCTTCCACAATAAGTTCAAGGTCAACGATTCTGTTACCAAACACAGGACCAGGTATTTCTTCTGCAGTTAAAAAACTCTCATTTCCTAACTTTGAAGAGCTAGCAGTACATTCAGGAACTGCTGAAGTGATGTTATTTTTCGAAGTTTTTGTAAATTTATTTCCATAAAATTGCCGCTTGCGCTTTCTAGCAATACTTTTAACCATTTTTAAGTTAAAATAAAACAGAATAAAACAATCAAATAAACTTTTTTACGCTGTCGGTTCTTTCAAAAAGAAAATCAGACACACATGTAAACAAAGTCAAAACAACAAACTTGCTGCCAGGTTTTCAACATAAAGAGGAAAAATGTATTTCCAAATATATTTATATTTATTCTTAAATGTTCCATTTTAATTTCTGACTAAATATTTGTATATTAATTATAATATTTCATGTCATATACCATAAAAGAGAAACGTAAACAAACAACTCGGGGCACTTCCGGATAGCAGAAAACCATTTCCGGTCCGAGAAATTTATGAATAAGTAATATTTAGAAAGCTGTAACTCGGCTTCTAATTAAGATAGAAACAAAATTTTAACAGATTTACAAAGATAAAAGATTGAATTTTAATATAAGATCAAAAACAAAAAATCGATATTTTGATCAAAAATTGAGTTTTAAAGGTGTTCTGTCACCTTAACACAGAAAATTAAAATTTAATTTTGAAATAAAACTGAAAACTGCATTTACAAAAAGTGTAAGTTCTAGGAACGCTTTCTTTTAAACAAATACGTGTGTTTTTGATAGTAGTTTTTATATAATTATTGGACCTTTTTAATGCCCGCAAAAGTGTATTCCATTTGATCCCTGTCTTTTAAAATTTACCGAATACAAACTTAATATCTTTTTAATTAATTGTACTTTCGGAATTTGAATAAACAAAACAGAATCTTTAGAGAATTTTTTTCTTATAGTAGCTTGGGCGATTTGCAGCATTCAGCGGCTCGGGAGAAATTAACCTTACATAAAGAAAGAAATACACTTCCATACATTTGTTTACTCTTGAGTATGAATAGTGCTGAAAATGTAATTAATAATATAAGGATATATTTAATTTCAATAGTTCAAAAACGATTTTGGAAGTGGCTTTACTCTAAGAACGCAATAATAATCGCCATAAAAATGCAAATGTTTAAGAACAATTTACTCTTATCTGATTTAGCATAATGTAGTTAAAATAAAGACACAAAGATATTCTGTAAATAATAACAGCCAGAATCATTTACTTGACCAAGTAGAAGTTAAATATACTTACAATGAACTTGAAGTATAACTCTTTTGCTCACAGCGGGAGGTACTCCATTTGATGCAATGCACAAGTACGCACCCATGTGTAGACGGCTGACGTTATGAAATGTCAGAGAGCTGCCTTCATGAATTGTGACACCTGAAAAACCGAGAAAAATTATTATTTTGAAATACTCGCGGGTGGCAGCTTCGAACACTTAATGTGCAGAAAAAAACGAGACTAAATATGTAGCTTGAAAAAAGAGGAGAGTTGGCAATAACTGTTTTGATGATGTCATCCCACACACCTCTTCTGTTCTTGTGGCAAGTTTCGCACCAATCGATCACGAAAGGGTAAAGAAATGCTTCACTGAGTAAACACGTGCAACTGCATTTTGCCTTAGAAATGTCGAATCAAATTCAAGTTTCTTGTGAAACTAAAGAAATCAGCCGCGGAAACATTTGAAATATTAACCGAGGCTTATGGAAAGGAAATTTTGTCTAGTGCACATGTGTTTGAATGGTATAAGATAGTTTCAGGGAGGAGGGTGAGTGCGGAAGATGATAAACTGGCTGGGCACCCAAGGTAAGCGATTACAGATTAAAACATAGCCGACATTCTTGATATGAGTGGGTTCCCACTCACATAGGTTGTCAGACATTTAATCAAAACTACTACATTAAAGTACTGAAAAGACTTCGTGAAACATTTGGAAAAAGACGCCAGAATTGGGCAGTGATACATGGCTATTGCACCAACACTATGCATTGGCTCACATGGTCCTACCTTTCAAGCAGTTTCTGACCTACAAAAACATTACTGTTATGGAGCATTATTTCTTGTTAAAAATTCTTGTTGAAAGGGAATCCCTCTTACCTCGGTTGAAGTAGTTCAGTCAAGCACGGAAAAATCTCCTAAAGGGATTTCCAAAAACTTCGCTCCGGAACTGTTACCAGAAATGGCTGCACCGAATGCGAAAATGTGTGAATGCTGAAGGGATCTACTTTGAAGGTAATACTGTCATGGAGAGCTTATTCTGTAAATACAATGATTTATTGGACTAGTCTCGTTTCTTATTGTGTCACCTCGTATATAATATTTTTAAATTCCTTGAGGTGAAATCTGAAATTCTCCTCAGCAATATATTTCATTAAATATGCAAAAATCTTACAAATGCGTGCGTTCACGGAATTACCAATTCCTTAAAATGTTTTGGGGCATTGTTGTTGCGGGTGAGTGTTGGTAATCAAGCGTTTGGTCACTGCTCAAAGCAAAATTTTAAATTTTGTTTTTTCACTATACCATTTCAACAAAATTATTTTATTATCAAAATTATTTATGAATACTTGATATCTATGTTAATATTGGTGTGTGCGAAGGACCTTGGGGCAACCACGCGTTTTGCGATGGGAGGAAAATTGTGATAACTTAAATTAATATGTACTTACATTTCAAACTCTCTTTACACATAATATCTAATTCATAAATCCGAATTTACCATTTCGAAAAGTACCTCAATTTATCTTTTTCTAATGCATTAAAGACATTATTTTCATAGATTTGTTAGAAAGTTCTCTCGTTAGAAAAAAATAAGGCTTTAAACTTATGATAGATTTATTGATGATTCTCAAAGTAAAATAATACCAAATATGGCTTAAACGTGTCTTATTAGCTGATTTAAAATATTCCCTGTACACAATGATGCAATTTCTATAAATGACTATTATTTTCCGTCTCTTGAACACTTTGTTGTACTTTTTATATTACTTTTACCCCTGTTTTTATCTTGTGTATTTAAATGTGGAATTCCAACATTTTCCTTTCTTTTTCTTTTTACTACTCTTCAATATCTCTCTAGGCATTAAAAGCATACATGATGGGATTAATATCAAGAATAGCTTAAAAAATGACATCACAAAATCTAATCAAAACAAAAAAACCTCTTTGCTTTCTATTTCGTATAAAGTGATGTCCACACAAAATGCAACAACCAGAAGGAAGCATGCAAACCATGTGAAACATTCATCATGCGTTGCGGAGATGAAATACGTAAATCATTAGCATTATAGAGCAGATGCACATCACGGACGACAGTAGCGCCACCCTTAGGCGCTATATAAGGGGAAAACAGATTGGCGGTTTGAAGCTCGGTAATCGTTTTTCGTGCATATTTTTCATAAGCTGTTTACCTCTGCTTCGTGGAAGACATCGAGGGTCTTTTGATCATGTTTCTGAATTCGACCGAAGAAAAATAGTAGCCTATAAGGATTGCGGATTATCCTTCAGAGAAATTGGTCAACATGTTGGACGAAATCAATCAACTGTGATGCGGATCTGTCATCGCTGTATAAAGGAGGAAACGACAGACCGACGGGGCCGATGGCACCTACCTTTTTGCACCATTGCCCTTGATGACAGGCGAATTGTGCGCATTGCTAGTGACGGATCGCGCAGACACATCACGAATCATAGTACAATATATTTAATCTGTTTCGTATCATTCGGATTCCAGTCGTAACATTTGACACCGTTAGCAGCAGAATGGCATGTTTACAAGGCATCCATTGCTTCGTTTACCCTTGACTGGAAACCACAGGTGTTTGCGACGCCAATGGTGCCTTGAACGGTGGACAGAGAACGAACTAAAACAACATTGACTTTACTGAAGAATCTCGCTTCTGCCTTCAACATCACGATGGTCGGATTCAAGTTTGGTGACACCGTGGTGAGAGGCTGCTGAACTGTTGCGTTTGGCATCCTCACGCTGGTCCTGCACCCGGTATCATGGTTTGAGCTGGTATTGGATTTCACTGCCACACTCTTCTAGTACACATTGCCTGTATACAGAACAGCCAGGGCTACATTTCTAATGTGTTTGAGCCAGTGGTCCATCCATACAAACAGCGTTCTCCCTCAGCCATATTCCAAGAGAATAATGCGTGACCACACGTGGCACGCAATTTTCAAGAGTTCTTCTTTACCCATCATATTGAATAGCTTCATTGACATGTTTGTTCTCTCGATCTATCGCCAATCAAAACATGTGGTCAATTGCTTGCATAACGACTGCTCCGCTATCCCCCCGCTGCTACACCAGATTAACTAGGGAAATATATGGAAGCCGCATTGATTGCCCCTGACTTCTCTGTCAAAAGTATAAGTGGAGTTTGGCAAGAAAATGAGTTGCTAACATGACATCTATGACATCTGATAATGCTTTTTTGACTTATGAGGTTGATCATACACATGTATAAAGAAAAGTGTTTTCTAAATTATCATATAATGTTCACACCTCTTGAAGTATTGAAGAAAGTGATAATCAAAGATGTGCAGTCGTTGATTCCGAAAATTTAAGTTCAAAGGGTTTATGCCCCATTACGATTTTCCCAGAAAGGAAGAAATTCACCAATTTAACCGCATTAAATTGAAACCTCATACATTAACAAAAATATGAAGAAAACATTATAAAAAATATAATATAATAAATAAAAAAATAAATGATATAATAACATAATATAATAAAAAAATAAATAATATAATAATATAATAAAAAAATAAATAATATAATATAACAATATAATATAATAAAAAATATAAATAAAACAAAAAGTAACATTGAATAAAAAATACATTTTGTGAGCATAGTCTTAATTTTTTAAGAAAATTTTTATTCAGGCAAATAATCTCAATCAAAAATTAAAAATTTTAATAGGTTAAAAATCAACTTTTCTAGAATTGAACAGATCATAGCTCTTTCTCTATCGGCACTTCAAAATGTAAAGAAGCGTAACTTATTAAAGAATATATATATATATGTACTCCGCATTAGTAGTAAAATTATATGAAAAAAAAATTAATATATTTTTTAATATTTTATGTTTATAATAAAGGGGTTTTTTTTACTAAATGCATACATAATAAAACATGTCATACAATGTAGCCACTTTTATCAAGAACTATGTACCTATGTTATATTCTATCACAAATATTATATTTTAATTTTTCTCTATATCTCATCAATATCTACTACAGTGTTTCTCAAACTGTGGGGCGCGCCCCCTGGGGTGCGAGCATATCGAAAATAAAAGATTTAAAAAATAATTAATTTACTAGAATGAATTAAAACAAAATACTTTCAGACATAATAAAAAATGCACTTTTACTCTGATATAATTTATATGCTGTAATCTCATGATGAGTGATTTTTACTACTCTTCCAGAGAAAAAACAAATCCCAGACCCAGAATCGAAAAAATTTAGGAACATAAAAAATTCATCACTGTGATTATTTTTGATATACTGCACATTATAGCTGTAATCTGTTTTTGCTGATAATCTGTTTGACATTCTAAGTTATTGGTACAGTTAGTTATGACCCCTCTCTTATGTGTTTGTTTCTCATTTAGGGGAGTTGTAAGTAGTGTATTTCTCTGTTGCGCTTTTTTCCGTGCAAAAGAGTCTTACGATATTTGGAAAACGACGGAGAGCACTTTCAAGGATTACTTGTCCAAGACTTATTTTTATGAGTATTCTCAAACATATAAAGCATAATGAAAAACGTTTTAAACAATTTTTTTAGCAGTAACATAAATATTATCATAATGAATATACTTTTAACCCGGAAGTGGTCACGTGGGACACACAGATGACAAAATCGTTAATTCTGACAAAACTATTTATTTGTTACAAAAGAAAAATTGAAAGTTCTTGAAAGTAGGTAAGTTTACTTTCTCTTAATTAAATTATTCGCTGGAATCACGATTTGTATCATGTACAATAAAATAATTATAAAAAAAAGGATTGGGGTGACTCAATCACCCCGCGTGACCACTAACCCTAGTATCGAGTGTGTGTCTGCCCCCGGGATAAAACATTTTGAAGCCTTCTCGCTTTAAATATTAAAAATAACACTATTATTCTTCATTCTAATTTTATATTATTTTTCATTGTTTTACATTAATTCTAAATGCTAATTCCGTGAGGCTTAAAATTACAGTTCGCTTAAAACAAATTATAATATGAGCATTCATTTTAAAATATCATTTTACAATTTCGTAAACATTGTCGTGCATTTGGGCTTACTCTTCTGACAATTCAGCTATTTATCAAGAATGTTTTAGTTTTTTAAAAAATGAACTCGTTAGAAGATCGGGTACTTCAGACAGTATAATTTTAATGTATCAGTGCCGCTTAAAGTATTTTATAACTAATTTCTGAGTACTAAATTAAGAACAAGTTTAATAAGCATTAGCGACTTCCATAGGCTTGTCTTGCAGAGGAATGTTTTTCAAAGGAAGGTTTACGTTTAGAAATTGACACTCTGAGTACATTTTCTTTATTTGGCTGAGATCTATATTTTGTCTTGAAAGCTACCACCGCATTTTACAATCTGTTCCAAATTAAAAATTCGAGAAAAAAATTAAAATATATATTACTTAATATAGTTACATATATAAATATTAATATACTTATCTTATACTAATTTGTATGGTTTATAAAATTAAGATCGTTTTGTAGCTTTAGAGTCAAAGTGCATTATTATTGTATTCAATACATTATTATTGTATAAGGGGGGCGCGATAAAAATTATGATTGAAAAGGGGCGCCAGTATTGAAAGTTTGAGAAGCACTAATCTACTGTGAAACGCGCTTATTGCGAAAACGCTTACACGAAATATCAGTAGAGAGGAATAAATCATAAATCATAATCATAGAAATATCAACAATACAACGTAAAAGAAGTATCAGTTAGCACAAAACAAATCAACGGTCCCAAAAAACTACTTTGTGTTTTCATGCATTTTTTCTCTTAACACAAAACGAAATACGCTTAACACGAAAAGAGTTCCCTTTTGGGAATGAGCTATATTCGGAAAATACCAGCCACGTAGTCGATATTTAAGAGGTGTGTGCAATGAAAGAGAGGTGACTAACACATTTTGCAAAGAAAGGATGTTAACTTGGCTTTGAAATCCGCTTGGAATATCCTGTGACAAGCCAATTTTGTTTGTCTAAGTTACTTTCACCCTCCACCTCTACAAACGTCACACGAAAACATCTCTCCCGCCCTTTGGCTTTGCAATTCGGTGACGAGTACATTGCAGTGTGAGTAAAAATCGGTGAGTTGGGTTGGTTTTTTTATTCTATTTTAGAAAAATTCATTTACGAGCACAACTACAAAGAGTTCAGACAGTAAATCAAATGACTATTCCGTATAAAATGAAGATGGGAGAGTGATGAAAAAGAGAACTGGAAAAGTGTTTATTAAATTCCTTAAAATTCTGTAAGTATTTTTGTTCCATTGATTTTTATTTAACATATGCAAACATATGTATCTATGTAAATAACATGTACTCTAATAGACTTTTAATTTTGCTTAATATTTGGGGTGTTTTTTTTTCAACATCCTTTAACACGAAACAATATTTCAGTTTCCTAATTTTCGTGTTAAGCGATTTTTACTACATATTAAGTTGCCCTAAATTACGTAAGTGACACTTAAAATCTAAAAATGATAAAGAATCTAAAATGTCTTATAAAATTTTAAATAAAAAATTATACTATAAAGTAAACAGATAGTAAATAAAATTTGTTTATAAAAGAAAATACAAATTTGTTTATAAAAGAAAATACCTAAGAAAAATATGTAAATACTTATACTTTACTTTTGATAGGTGGTCTATCATCTGCCAGGTGTATAACTGAAAAGAAAGAAAATAATGAATCTGTGAAATTAAGAAGGATATACGTTACACACATTTTTCATTTTAATTCCTAAAATAAAGTTTCTTAAAAAATATTAAATTATTTTAAAGACAAGTTATCAGTCCCAGAATCAATTTTGTTGAATAATAAATCAAGAGAAAATGTGCTTCCAAAGTGATTTGGCCTGATACTAACTACGAGACTCGTCCATCCAGAAAGTTAGTACCGATTTGGAATGAATTTATTTTTACAAGAAAGAGCACGTCAGCAACTATTTTTCTACATAGTTACCACCATTGTTCAAACATTTGTTACATCGAGAAAGCCTACAACTTTTATCTAGCCTCGTCAAGCAATAATGGTGCCAGTAAATAGAATCAGATTTTTGTGGAGCGTTTTGTGGAAGCTAATTATGAATCATCTGTTATCACGACATTCAAATTTTCAACCAAACCATCATTGGCAATAGAAGGCCTTCTACTCAGTTCTTCGTCATTGCATGGTGGTCACATTGGTTCGAGCATCATTAAACAGTCGGATTAACTTTTCTCACCATTCCATCACTGATTTCATTTTCACAATAAATCTCTACAAATTTAGGATGAATTACATCATTCCTTACATTAAACAAATGGATTATAGAATACACTTCACAGTCGACAATCAGCTTAAACATTTTGTAAGCTCAGTCAAAACAACGCAATCTAGCTGTAAGGACTGAGAATTAACCAGAGACACGTGTGCGCTTGGTCTAAGCTACAGTGGAGGTGTCGTTAGAACCAAACGGTATTTTGCTTCAGGACACACACACACAAGCCTCGTACTTAGAAGAGAGTGGTTCAATATCATTTTAAAATCAGAGAACAAACCAAAGTTACGAAGAAATCCACAAAAAACTTTTGAATGGACAGAATTTACAACCTTTTAGCAAAAAAGGTTATATTATAATGGTTGCACATTAAATAAAACATTGCTCTTTGCAGATTTATTTCGGAAGCTGGCACAAAGGAAAAACCCTAAACAATTTTGTTTGAGTCCAATCATTTAAAAATCAACTACATTGACACTTCAACATCAATCACTTGTCTCTGATTATATACCAAATTAGTTTTTGTACGGCAAAAGAAGATTATGAGTGGTTCTTATGACTATACGATAGAAGTGAATCCATTGTTTGGATTAACTACAATTTCTTTCATGACATTTTTGCATGCATGTGGGCATGAAGCAGTTCTCTTTATCAAGCCCATTCATCGTTGTTTTTGTTTATTTCATCTATTTTCTGAAAAAGGCAACGTTTAAAGAAAAATGCGATATTTTTCTATGTTTTGTGAGTTCAATTTAAATGTCAATTAGTCAAGTTGTGACAAGCTCACGCGTCTTTTCTTTAACATAACCTCTAAGTTCTTTGGTGACCAAGATAAATGTAAACTCTTTTTCCAACCAAAACCCAAGAAGCGAAATGTGGACAAGAAATGCAAATAAGATAGCTTTTAAAAGAACAAAAGTTTCAGTAAGTGAGATGACAATTTGGGGAATGTTATGTTTGGAAGAGATACAAGCGTGAATTGACAGCCTATCGTAAAGTTAAGTTACCTGGAAACCCAGCCATTACTACAAGGTGCATACCATTGCACGCGCTCCCAGACGTTACCTCATAAAAAGGATCGAATCTAAGTTTGGATTAAGGTAGGACTGATTATTTGATATTAAGTTTGCAATATTATTAGAAGTGAGAGTAGGTAGATTAAATAATTATTTAGAGAAAGTGGTCTATTTTACTATCATTGTGTGTGTTGTTCATTATAGATTCTCAATCATTTAAATTTATTTAAATTTTTAGACATTTAAATTCTATTCTTAATAAAGTCAAAGTAAGAATTTAAAATGTCTAGTCCTTTTACAAACCCTACACCTCTAGCTCATGCTGACAATCAAAGATATGGTCACCAAAGTGGCGACTAACGAAATGTAATTTATATGAAACCGGGGTAGGAAGCTTGAATGGGTTTTGTATTTTACCAGAAGTGTGATTTTCCGGGTCGGAAAATGTGACCGACTTTTTGGAAGACATAGACAATCAAATAAAATTACTAGAAATACCTAGCGATTTAGCATGTGCTTATTTGAAAGGACATCTCCGGGGAAGGGCCCAATATTGGTATCAGATATTCAGATCAGTGTTAGTGCAGGATACCGCCACGGATTTCACGCAGCTAAAAGGTGAATTATCAAAAGTATTCTCCGCCATTAGGAATAAGAAAGATTTGAAGACGAGGTTTTACGCGTCACAACAGGGAAGGAACTAGGATCCAACGGATTTTGTTTACGATTTATTAAAGTTGCATCAACAACTAGAACTAGAGATGTCGCAGGCGGACTTGGTAGATCACATTTTTTTGTTAGACTCGAATCACAAGTGCAAGACTACGTAGAGGTTCGAAATCCACTAAACACGGTACAACATTTGGAGATCTTAGCTAAATTTGAAGAGAGGTATTCTTGCAAATCAACGCAGGGTTCGCAGAATGGTGATAATGTTGAAAGAACGATGTTGGAATGAGCATACGATGCCTAATGTTGGTGATAATCGCAGAAATTAGAGAAATTCAGAAGTTTGGGGTAGACCAAATAATGGCAGAAATGATTATAGGGGTAACTACGGGAATGGCTGTCAAGGAAAACAATGGTTCGAATAGATTTCAGAATGATGACCGCAAATTCAACGATAGGGGATACCAATTTCGAAAAGGAAATCGAAATGATTATTTTAATAGAGGGGACAGCAGAAATAGGGGTTCGAGTGAGAATTTCAGTCAAGGCGATAGGATACAAAGGGGACGATTGAATATTTTGAAAAATAATGATGTTCAAAGTAATCAAAAGAACTCTGCAGTGGATATACGGATTAAACTATCTGCGATATGTATGTCTCCAGTGCAACTTCCATATGTTCCTATTTTATTAAATGAAACATTTACGAAAGCGTTTTGAAACACTGGAGTGGAGAAGTCATATATATCTGAGGAAATATATAGAAAATATTTTTTTTATAAACAAGTACAAAAATCGCGTGCACAGGAGATTACGGCACAGGGAGCGAAATGTCAAAAGTAGGAATTGTAGAATTGAATATTTGAATTAGGGAGTTTGAAAAGCCTTGGTTGTTTCATGTGTTGACAGATTTAGAATACCCATGTATTCTCGGGGTAGATTTCATAAGTGGATCAAAGATTCTTTTAGACTTTAAACGAAAATAGTTAAAGATTCGAGATTCCCAAATAGATAAGGTGGTTAACACAATTAAGGAAAAAAATGTAGAAATAGATCTGTCTGAGACAAAGTTGGAAGATAAGAAAAAACAGGAATTACAAAATTTGTTTAGTAGTTTTAAGGGATTATATTTCAGACAAACCAGGTCTTACTCATGTTTTATACCATGAAATTGATACCGGAGATAGTCCACCGGTTGTTTCCAGGCCGTACAGGTATAATGGGAGAAAAAGTTAATTGTGCAATAATCTGCGTTTTGGTACCTACGTCGCGAGAACAGTTAGTAAAAGAGCAAAATAATGACCCACAATTAGGTCATATCTATAGATATTTAGAAAACCTGAATATAGCTCAGTCTATGCGACGATATGTGAGGATTGGTCCAAAGACTTCAAAATTATAGAAGGCTTGTTATTTTTATGCGAAATACGCGACTTCATTAGGTGAAATGCAAGTATACATTCCAAAGTCCTTAAGGAAGGAAATAATGAGAGAATTTCATGACAAACCCATAGCGGGTCATTTTGGTCGTCTTAAGACTTATAAAATAAGGGACATTTGTTAATTCCCGTATATGAGAAAATTTATTGATCAATATTTCTCTATATGCCATATGTGCCAAGTTAATAATTATAAAAACGCGTTACTAGCTAGTCGAATAAATCCGATTGTATCAAATTATCCAAATGAGATAGTTACGTTAGATTTGTTAGGTCCGTATCCTACATCGAGAGTTAGACGTAATCGATATGTTTTAGTAATTACCGATCATTTCAGCAAATGGTCAGAAATTATACCTCTTACAAAGCCTCGGCTCGTGTAATAGCGGATACTTTTTTTGATAATTTTATATCGCATTTTGGAACTCTAATAATTAATAAGTGATAACGGTCCCCAATTTATATCCGAAATTTTTGAACATTTAAGTGAAAGATTAGGCATAAGGCATGTGAAGACTGTTGTATATAGACGTCAGGCAATAGAACCAATGCGGGAATCGCGATCTTGTGCAAATGATTGCAAATTATGTAAATGATCAACATGATACATGGGACCAATTCTTACGTAAGTTTGCTTATGCTATTCTTTAAGCAGTGAATAAAACGACGGGAAAACTCCTGCGGAATTATTTTTGGGTCTAAAGTTGATTACCCCATTTCAAAAATTAATTATGGTATCGGACGGAACTGACTTTGCAGTAGGATATATTAAAATATTGTTTGATGAGGCTAGACGAAATACAAAAGCTAAACGTGAAAATGGAAGAATTATTATAATAGACGCAGTCGTGATGTACAAATTAGCGTGAATGTCTGGGTCTTGTTAGAAACACGCCCTTTAAGTTCCTATCAAAAAAAATTGTTGCAAAGTTCACACCAAAATTTGAAGGTCCATATGGGGTTTTAGAAGAAAAAAAGAATAATTACATATGGCGGTGGGAAAAAAAGGGTTAACAGTCAATGTCGATCAAGTGAGAATATATCGTCGGGAAAGGGACGAAAAATAGGAACAGGTAGCTCGGAAAACATTAGGTCACGTCGGGAAACGAGAGTTGGGAAAGCATGCGTGACGTTCTCGCGTTTTTTAAACATGACTCCTATGTTTTTTTGAGGGCCCACGATTAATCAAAACCCAACCCAATACCAAAAAGATCATATAATAGAAATGAGATATCTAAAAAAGGATATCGTGGAAAAGCTTAGATATGGGTAGAGGCTCAAAGGTATTGTGGAATTATTCTGATCGATAGCGTGAAAAGTTAGTGTGAAATCTTGCGGACCAAGAATTGCAGATTGGGATAAAGAATTTCATATAAAAAAGTTTATAGAAAATTTTCTCTAGGCCAAGGAACCAGAACTGGGAAATTTTGGATCTAAGTAATTAGATGAATAGGATTTTTTAGGATAATGGAGATAGAGGACTAGTTGCGTGATCGCTTAAATACGTGATTTAATTTGGGCTTGATTCCCCTCTAATTAAATTTGTCAAATTAAAATTTTAAATAATTGATTTAATAAAAGTTGTATTAAAATTATGTCTCATCATTTTGATAACCCCACACCTCTACTTAGGGGGCCGGAAAGACATGGTCTCACCGGATGGTTTCCCCAATGGCGGAAAAATCTATAATTCGGGGTTAGGTAATGTAGGTGGAAATGATTCTACCTGAAATGTATTTTTCAGGTGGAGAATGTTGGAGTTTATCGAGTGTATCGATAACAATATACAGTTACTTAAACCCCAAGTAATCTGTCATTTTATTTTAAAAAATCATCTCGGGGGAAGGGCCGATTGGTATTCGATATTTGGTTCGTTGAGTGCAAAATACAGCCAGGGTTTTTTTCCCAGCTCAAACTAATTACCCTTTTCCCGCGATCAAAAAAAAAAAGAACACAGTGGGTTTTTTTCATCACAGCAGGAAGAAATCAGGAGGCGACTGTTTTTGTGTATAGATTCCCAAAAAGAGAAGTTTGAATTGGGAATGTCCCAACAGATTGTGGATCATATTTTAGTTCGACTCGAACCACAGGTAAAAACGGGGGGTGCGAAATCCACAAAATACGATACAAATTTAGAAGTCCTGGCAAATTCGAAGAGAGATATTTTTAAATCAAAGGGGGTTATCAGAACCATAATATAGAAAGACGAGGTCAAAATGCGCTAGGATCCCTAATTTTGAAAGGTAGAAACGGGGGAAACGAAATAAGGGTCAAATAACAGAAATGAGTTTTACGAAAAATACCGTCAAAATAATAGAGGGTTCGAGAGGAATGGGGTTTAATAAAAATGATCAAAGTGAAAAAGTACTTTTTCGAAATGAGGAAATGATAATTTTTGGGGACCGTAGTAAGGGTTCAGGATAATTTCAACGAGGCGAAAAGACGAAAAGGGGAAAAATATTGAAAAGGTTAATGATCAACCTAAAAGGGGTGTCGAAAAAAAATTAGATTTCTCCAATTTTATAGCCCCCAAATTCCCATCCTATTTTATTAAATAAAAATTTTAAAGCGCTAGGGGACCCGGAGCAGATAAATCTTTTATAATAAAAAGTAAAAAAAATTTTTTTTCTATAAACAAAAAAAAAAATCGCGACCCCGGGTAAAAAAGACAGGGTGAAAATAAAAGGGGGGATTGTAGTTGAAAATTAGGATCGACAATTCAAAAGAAATTGGTCTTTTCCTGTTGAAAGTTTTAAATACCCGTATTCAGGTATAGATTTCATAAAAAGAATAGTATTGATTTTAATCAAAATCGTTAAAAATTTCCCAGATTCTCAAAAAATAAGGGGGTTAACCAAAAAGGGGAAAAAAAGTTGAGATAGATTTTCAAAACAAAATTAAATGGAAAAAAAAAAAACTAAAAAAATTTTTGTATTTTTAAAGGGGTTATTTTCGACAAACCAGGTCTTCTTGTCTTACCATGAAAACACGGGGGATAACCCACCAGTACTTCAAGGGCCCTTTTGTTGATCCCCTAACAAAAATAATAGATTTTTACATACAAAAAAGTTCAAGAGGCGATTGTTCCAATTCAGTCCCCAAAGCGTCACCTGTTGTATTATGCAAGAAAAAAAATGGACCACCGGAAATTCCCGGGAAACAAAAGATTTGCAGTGCTATGAAAAATTTAAAATTTGATCCTTCCCCGATACCCTTTACCGTTAATAGATGATTTATTAACGAACATACCATATACAACAATAATGTCATCTCTTGATCTAAAAGTGGGTATTTTCAAATGGGGTAAAACCCCCGCGATATAGTTAAGACCGCATTTTAGTAAAAGTGGCACTTATGCTTTAAGCGGATGCCATTTGGTTTATCAGGGGCGCCCCAATTTCAAAAACAATTTACATAATCCTAAAAAACCCGGGGATAGGGAAGTTTGTGAGTGTTTAAAGGATGACGTTATTATCGCGTCTCCCATTCACTCCCCTTTTTTTAAGGAAGTTTTTTGTTGTTAAAGGATGGGGATTGAATTAAATAAGGAAAAAAAGTAAATTCGGGGGCGAAATTAAATATTTGGGATTAATTATTAGTAAAGAAAATTAAAAAGGATGAGACAAAAGGGTTTGAGCTATACAAAAAGATGGAAACCACCCCGAACTCAAAAGAGGTATCTGTTTTAGGTAGTCCCAGTGGTACGCGAAATTTTTTTAAAATTTTCGGATATTTGTGACCATTTATAATCTGAAACGAAATTTAAAAATTTGTTTCCAATGGCCAAAAAAAGGATTTGAAGAGGTCAAGGAGGGGAACAAAAACGCCAGTTTTAAAATTCCAAACTTTCAGGAACCTTTTGAGTTTTTTCAGATGCCCGTTTGATTGGTTTAGGAGCGATTAACCAACAAAACAGACCAGTGGTATTTGCGTCCCTAACTGCCGCAAAAGGGAAATTAAAAAGTAACCCAAAAGAATGTCTAGCGTAGTATGGGCGTTGAACAAATTTAGAAATAGAATTTAGAACGTAATTTATTAGGGGGATTAGAACCCCTTAAGTAAATCCGTTTTTCTTCTTGAGGGGGTTTTGACGTTCTCCCTCTTCTTTTATTAACATGACTCCCATGTTCTTTGACGGCCACGATTAATGGCAAAACTTTTCCAACCCTACCAAAAAGATAAACGATCGAAATGGATATACTATAAAAAGGATATCGTGGTAATTAGATATAGCGTAGCAGGCTCAAAGATAGTATTGTGGAATTATTCGATCGATGGGGGACAAGTTAGTGTGAAATCTTGGGACCAAAATTAGAGCATTGCGGATAAGAATCTTTTATATAAAAATTTTTAGATAAATTTAGGTCAAAGGAACCGAACTGAAAAAAGGGAATATTGGATCTAAGTATTTGATGAATAGGGTTATTTGGATAAAGGGAAAAGGGGTCTAGTTGGGATTCTTAAATACGGGGTTTAATTTGGGCTTGATTCTCACTCAAAAATTTGTCAAATTAGACTTTAATAAAAAATTTCTCTTTAAAAGTTGATTAAAAATTTTCTCATTTTGATAATCCCACACCCCCAGCTTCTGGAACGGCAAACATGGTCATCACCGATGGTAATGTTCAATGAACAAAGATCAAATGGTAGGAAGAAGGAGTCAGATGTAAAGCGTGAAATAGAGGAAAAAGGGTTGAATATTAATTGAAATCAAGGTTAGAGACACACAGGTAGGGCCGATAAGCGTGGACCGCTTATCAGATCAATATCTAGCTCTTTTTCAAATAATAAAACAAAGATTAAAAGAAAACGCCAGGAAAGATTAGGATATAAACGATCTCATGGATCTTGGTCAAATGGACCACAAAGAAAGTTGCAGAAACGTGTAGACCATAAAATAAATAAAAGAACATTGTCATCAGATAACACTAATATAAATAGAAAGAGGAACCGAACGGAAGGAGCAAAAGTTCAAGATAGAGAGATGTATAACCTCAGACCGCGAAAGAAGCAAGATCCGGAATCCCGACCAACCAGTAAAGTGAAGTCAAATCAATCCAGACCAGTTCGAGCCAGGAACAGCCGAGGAGAAAAGTACAGACCCTACATAAGGGAACCGGCAAGATCAAGGAGCAGGAAGAACAACAAAAAGAAAATCCTCAGCAGAGCAGCAAATAAATGAGAAGAGAAGCAAAGACCAATAGCACCTTAACCTTGGAGGTTCTAGTAGGAGACGCCAAGCCATAAAAATCAGGTTGTTTCGTTTCATTTTATATTCTTTCCAACAAGTGGTCGAAGAATTATTGCAGAAACGGAAGTCTCGGGCGGTATTTAAAAATTATAATCCGAGCAAAAGTTGACACTGCAATGAGTGTATTTTTTTTTTTTTTTTTTAATTTTTTGATTTTTTTTTTTTTGATTTTTTTTCTCAATTGATAGAGGAAACAATTGTAATTATTCATTTGTTTACTTCGATGTATGACTTCGCTGAGATGAGACAATTCCTTTGTTTATTTGTTTTATAATGATTTATTGAAAAATGTTTGTAATTGTATAGTGTGTATATATATATATATATATTGTTGTTTTGTTTCATATTAATGCACATCTGGTTCAGGAAAACACGGCGTACACAGGTTACTAACAATAACATTAACAGCGCGGCACGACTGATGGGGAGTTAAGCGGAAGGACCAGATGAAGTGTATATATGAAAATTAGTTGTAATTTAATAGTGATATATAATGTATAAAAATTGTGAAATGTACTGGTATTATGTGAATATTGATTTTGCTAGGTAACTTAAAGAGTTTTTATTTCAGGGTGATAGACCCTGAATTCGAATTTGAAAACTTAGTCTGAAAGTTTTTTTGTTATCTCAAATGAATGGAAAAGCAATGGAAGAAATGAAGATTGTTATAGTAGTTTAAGTAACGTTAAGTAGTAATTAAGTAGAGTTAAGTTAGTTAAGTGGTATGCTGACCTCGTTTTTTCCATCCAAGGCAAGGATGGTTTTTTCCCTGGTCACTCCGATCAGATGAGGCATACCCACATATGTAAAAGTGAGAATCTACCATGATTAAAATGCATAACTGTTAATGTTGGTCTAATTAATTGAGTAAAATTTATTGTGGCTGTCAAGAGTTCAAATTAAGGAGGAATATTAAAAATTAAATTTAAGATGAATAATGAAAATTAAAGTTTAAGTTAAACATTGAAAATTAATAGTTAAAATGAGGATTCAAGTTTAAAATCTGAATAAAACTTGGAAAGTGAGGAGATTCAAAAATAAAAATTTAGGCACTTAATTTCTTAAGAGCCATTAAGATCCTCGTATAAATCACGCTTTGCTTCTTGGAGAGGGTTGTGACGGACTCACGCGTCTTTTCTTTAACATAACCTCTGGGTTTTTTGGAGGCCAAGATTAATGGCAACTCTTTTTCCATCCAAAACCCAAGAAGCGAAATGTGAACAAGAAGTGCAAATAAGATAGCTTTTAAGAGAACAAAAGTTTCAGTAAGCGAGATGACAATTTGGGGAATGTTATGTTTGGAAGACTTACAAGCGTGAAATGACAGCCTATCGTAAAGTTACCTGGAAACCCAGCCATTACTACAAGGTGCATACCATTGCACGCGCTCCCAGACGTTACCTCATAAAAAAGATCGAATCTAAGTTTGGATTAAGGTAGGACTGATTATTTGATATTAAGTTTGCAATATTATTAGAAGTGAGAGTAGGTAGATTAAATAATTATTTAGAGAAAGTGGTCTAAGTTAAGCGATTGGGTTTAACTATCATTGTGTGTGTTGTTCATTATAGATTCTCACTCATTTAAATTTATCTAAATTGTTTGACATTTAAGTTCTATTCTTAATAAAGTCATATTAAGAATTTAAAATGTCTAGTCCTTTTACAAACCTTACTCCTCTAGCTCACGCTGACAATCAAAGATACGGTCACCAAAGGGGGGCGGTATCACAAAGTGATTTAAAGATATTTAAATATAAATTACTTATGTAGATTATATTGAAAAATAAATATTTTATATGGTACGTGCGTACTATTGCAACAATGGCAACGTTCAAGATAATTTGTCAAGTAGGCAACCCTGATTTCCCATGTGTCGTATGCCCTGAATTGGTAACCATGTGCTTCCTTTTATATAATGTTTCCAGTACCTTTGCGAAAATGCATAACTCCATATACTAAATAAGGTTAGGAAAACGTATGCTCTTGCGAAACCATATACTTTTCTTAAAAGTCTCTATGAAAACAAAAGTAGAGGGTTCGTTCTTTTTCCAATTAATACCTTTTGCACTTAATCTCTTAGTTGTCATCACTGATATAAACCAAAACATTGACAAATTTGGGATGGGTATTATTGGGGTTCTTTTACTGATCCTCTTGAGGAAAATATTCGTTAACTGTTTTTAGTTTAAAAACTGCTTTCTGAAGATATTTATTGACTATATGCAAATGTAACTACTATTTAAGGGCCTATTGTTGAGTATGTGATTTTAATGCTAAATCGCCAATCGATTTGTGTGAAATCTAAGAATTAGAACGGGGGGGGGGAATGGGTGGTCGCACTTCTTGAGATTAATAGTCGACGTAGAATCTACCAGGAATTGAGGAAGTAAACAACCTTGCAGCTAACCAAGCTATCGCGATTCGATAAGGATTGCAACAAGGCACTCTAACTTAAAAAAGAGAATCTTCATTGTTTTGTTTATCCGGTTAACTCTAGGTGCGCTTCAAAAAGTTCTATCCATAGGCACGCGGCGTCTCTCGAATGCATCGCCTCATACTTACGTTTGAAGGTGATGTAATCATTTTATTGGTGAGATTTGACAACAAAATATATTTGACAAAAATAATATTTAAAATAGAATCAGGAATTGAGATATTTATTCCAAAAAACATCAAAAAGATAGTAGTTAGTTATTAGAATGTCACCGCTATTTTTATTATGCATTTGAGAGATGCACGCGCCTAACGAAGATTTAAGGTTGGGAACTCTGATATCTCCCATAAGAAAGCTATTAAATTGTATATTTCATTAAGTGTTAAAGATAGAATAAATGTAGTTATTTTTAAGATCATGTCTGCTTCTTCCTCGAACCCTTTTATTCGAGATATTCTTGGACCACGACAACTTTCTCCCTCTAACTTCATTAAAATTTGAAATTTTAATTCTTTTTACACATTTTTGTGTTTAAATACTCTTTCTACTGAATTAAAAAAAATAGATCCCCTGTTTCATTTCTTCTCATCTTCGATCACCTACATAAGAATAATCTTTATTTTCCAATGGTTTTCACTTTCGCTCCTTTTCTCTTGTTAACAAACTGGAATTGAGTGGGAGTGTGCTGCAGGAAAGTAATATTAAATAAAAATAAAACTTCACAGAAGTGTGCATGAAGTTTGAACTTTGACAAAACAAAAATATTCAATTAAAAACAAAACGAACTTCGCCGACACGAGCACAATTGCAGAATGCAGAAGAGAAAATACGACTGAGAACCAATCCAGCCGCGATTTCTTCAAGAAAAGCAGTGAAAAGCCCTTTCTAATAAAAGGAAGAGATATTCAATTTCGCATTGCGTTATTTGTTCAAGATTAAATTTTTTTTCGGGCTTCATTTTTAAGTTACTGCCTTCAATCTTCATACATCGATTGCAAACAACGGTAATTTTTAAACAAAAAACTTGAAAAAAATGTTTAAATATTTCTCGCAAAAAGGTAAAAAAAAACACACACACACACATTTTTTTTAAAAACCGTAATTTTTAGGATATTTTATTAATCGTTGTACAGAGTACGTATAATATCGTTCTACACACGGAAAAAAGTTTCGTGAGATTATTTTTATAAATAAAGAAGTTATTAAATATTTAAATAAAATTTTGAGTATTGAAAAATCGTAAAAAAAAACAGTTTTTGGCATTTAATTTCTTTAAATGACTGATTCTAAAAGAGAAAAGCATGGGCTTTATAAGTGTAAAATAATATCTTTTCATTAACGCGAAAGAAAATGCAAGTGGAACGATTTCGAAAAATCATACTCATAGAAACGTATCGATTTTCACTCAATTTAAAACATCGTAAAAAATAGAAAATATAATTATTTTGTAAAATAAGTTATACTGTATCGTGACGAAGTACATGCTCTTTCCGATTCTGTAATTATTTTTTTGTCTGAGTCTCATAAAAAAATAGATCGCGTTTTAAAAACGTCTGAAAAAAATTGTTCCGAGATTTTGAATTTGGCCCCTGGCGGTTAAAAATGGCACTAGTTATGCATTTTAAGTTTTTTAATTAATATCTTTTTAACTAATTGCAATATTGAAATATAAATGGTCAAAACGGATTCATCGCATCATACCCGATCTTTCGGTGCCTTCGGCGAGTTTCTGCGTCGTGCGGTTCGTGAGAGTCGTACGCATAGTTACGTTTGTTTACATTCGTATTTGAATAGTGTAGATGCGACTATACGACTAGGTGTATCTTCTCACGAACCGCACGACGCAGAAACTCGCCAAAGGTACCAAAAGATCGTGAATGATCCGAGGAGTCAATTTTGTTCATTTATATTTCAAAAATTGCGGTTGGTTAAAAAGATATTAAGTAAAAACCTTAAAACGAATAATTATTTCCCCCATGTGGCCATTTTTTTCCGCCAGATGGCGAAGTTCCAATTTTTCGACCTTTTTTTTTATTATCCCAGACGTTTTTAAAACACAATCTAATTTTTTTATGAGACTCAGACAAAAAAATATATACAGAATCAAATTACAGTACCAAAAGATCGTGAATGATCCGAGGAGTCAGTTTTTACCATTTATATTTCAAAAATTGCAGTTAGTTAAAAAGATATTAAGTAAAAACCTTAAAACTCATAATTATTTCCCCCATGTGGCCATTTTTTTCCGCCAGATGGCGAAGTTCCAATTTTTCGAACTTTTTTTTTATTATTATCCCAGACGTTTTTAAAACACAATCTAATTTTTTTATAAGACTCAGACAAAAAAATAATTACAGAATCGAAAAGATCATCTATTTCACCATGATACGGTATAATTTATTTTACAAAAAAAAATGATATTTTCTGTTTGTTACGATTTTTTCTAAAATGAGTCAAAATAGATACGTTTTTCTGAAAAATATTTCTAAACCACCCGCTTGCATTTTTTTTTTTTTTTTTTGCGTTAATGTAATGATATTCTACACTTAAAATGTTCATGCCTTTCTCTTTTACCATCAGTCATTTAAAAAATAAATTGTCAAAAACTTTTTTGTTTACGATTTTTCAAAAAATACTCAAAATTTTATTTAAATACTTAATAACTTTTTTATTTATAAACATAACCTCACAAAACTTTTTTTCTTCGTGTAGAACAATATTATCCGTAATTTGCACAAGGATTGAAAAAATTGCTTAAAAATTAAGGTTTCTTAAAAAAAATGTATTTTTCGTTTTTTTCCCTTTTTTGCGAGAAATATTTAAGCATTATTTTTGTTACCTTTTTTTTGTTTAAAAATTTCCGTTGCTTACAATCGATGTTGAAGTTTGAAGGCATTAACTTAAAAATGAAGCTCAAAAAATAGTTAAAACTTTAACAAATAACGAATTTTTCAGTAGCCGAGGGTTTGGCGCCAAACGACTTTTTTCTCTCTGCCCGTCACGTTTGATGAAAGGTTGCCCTAGAAAAGAAGATGTGCCCTTAAATATTGAAAATCACCAGATTTGAGAAAATTTAATCTCTTCCTTTTATTTTAAAGGTCTTTTCACATACATTGCATTGCCGAAGATTTCGTGGCCCGATCGTTTAAAGCGCTTCTTTTGTAACGGTTGCACCCGGGTTCGATACAACATCATCGCTTAGTTTTTATGATTTTTAAAAAAAAATGGGGGGGTTTTTTTGTTTTCTTTTTTTTTACAAAACAACGATATTTTATATATTTTATGATTTTTTTTTTCTAAAATGAATTAATATCGATGTGTCCATATGAAAATGATTTTTAAAAAACTCATACTTTGATACTTTAGAGTTAGTGATTTAAAAAATAAAATGCCGAAAACTCTAAAAATTTCACGAATTTTCAAAAAATAATCAAATTTTAAATACTTAATAACTACTTATCAAATTCAAAGTTTTTATAACTCCTTCATTTATAAAAATAATTGTATGAAACTTTTCTGCGTATCGAACATTTCAAAAAATGCACACAATTTTAATTCAACATTTAATACAGTTGTGAAATATTTTGTAATTATAAAAACTCCTACTTTTTCAACATACAACTATTTTTAAAAAGGTACATTTTCGTTTCCGGGGCCTAAAAAGTTGCAAAGTGAGTGAGTGAATATTAAAGTCCCACTGTTCACTTACTCGAGAGCTCTGATAGCGAGAGGGGAAGAGGAATTCCATGACACTATGTTATGCATTTCAAAATGTTCGTACAACTCCGGGGGGGGGGGG
>BMAV01002471.1:232379-247651 GCA_019973955.1 Trichonephila inaurata madagascariensis | reverse complement strand
GGAATTTCCATGACAATATGTTATGCATTTAAAAATGTTCGTGCAATACCGGGGGTAATTAAACCTATTTAACAAAGAAAAGAAGCGAAAAAATTTCGAAACAGTTAATTTTAAGTTATAACACTCGGTAAAAGCCCGAGAAACGCCGGGCTAAGCGGAGGAGGGGCGTTGGGTGGAAGTCATTTTAAAAAAGAGTATTAGAAGTGCTGATTTTGTGAAGGAAAGGGAAAATTTATAAAAGTAGAGAAAGCCTGTGCCAGTAGTATCTACATTTTATTTAGTTAATTCCTTAGCAGTTACATTTTGTTCCAGAATTCGATCCAAAACATGCCACATTCTTTATTGCATTTTTTGATTAACTTCATAATAGGAAAATGTTATTAAAATCTTTTTCTAAGCATTTAGGATAACTTTTTAGCATTAAAGAAAATAATAGTATTTTCCCTGTGAGTTTTTTTCCGTAGATGAATGCTCAGTAGGGAAGCTAAGCTCAAGGCTGTAAATGTAAAAAAAAAGAGTGCAATTACTTTATTGTTTTTTATTGCATTAACTTAAACTCTTATAGCTGACAACTGCTGTCATTTGTGCAACGAATTTAATATAAAAATTTGAAAAGATTTTGGCAAAATAGTAGAAACGATAGAAAAAAAAACCCTCTCTAAGCCATGAGTGCAAAGCAGCTCAAGCACGAACATAGTACGGCGTAAGGCGAAAAAGGAAAGGGATTAATCTAGATCAGTGATATTCAAACTTTGTCAATTCATGGAGAAATTTGAATTTCTTTTATAGTTAAACATTATGAAATATGATAAACTTATACATAAAAAATAGTGATCTCTCTCTCCACTTACTCTTTGCTAAATTATTACTTTTCAAGTTTCCATTTCCCAAAAGCTTGTAGTCGGTACGACGCCATGACAGCTTAGGCTCTGGGCGACCCCTTGCAGCACACGTCAAAGTAACATCAGCACCTTCTACTGCAGTCAAGTACCCACTCGTTTGTTCATCTATAATGTTTGGTGGAACTGGATAAAAAAAAGACTAAGAATTGTTATTAAATATAAATTTTTGTAAAGACAAGAAGGTTTACTGCTTATATTAAAAATTATTTTTAATGTTATTATAAATAACCTTTACACTCTCAACTACGATTATGTGTTCTTTCATTAGATTCTCCGTGTCCCTTGTGATTCGAAACCACAGCCTGTTCTTGAAGTCTTCGCCTCAGCTGGTGCCTCTCTCTTTAGCTAAACGATATACCTATAGGATGACATCCATCTTGGACATTTTGACCGTGCTTCAGCTTCTTTATACTGTTGTCTTTAAAAGAATCAGGAATCAAACACGCGGCTGGACTGAAACAGCACCGGCTACAGGCTGACAGTCATAACCATTTGAATGCTACAAGCCTGATTGAAAAAGTTTTAAAGTAAATTATGCAAAAAAATCAAACTTCTAATGCTTTTTTAAACAAAGAAAGATAGATTTATTATGAAGATATATTTTCAACACACGGAATTTTTTATCAGCGAATATATAGAAAGTCAATATTGATCTAAACTGAGTTTTATTTCCATAAATGTTAATACGTCAAAATTAATTATTGTTATTTAGAACTCGAAAATATTCAATAAATGTTTTTCATTACCTTATTTTTTTATTTTTTTTAAAATTTTACTAAATAAAAGTAAAATTCTCAAATAAAAAACTGCAACTTCAAAAGCTTTTTTTTCTAATTTTTTGTTTATTTTTCACTTTGTTTTACTCCTATTATGTTGATAGCTGAATTTTACTCATCACACACACATACTCTGGAACTATTGTATTATTTTGGAACTCAAGAATTATAAAATCTGAACTATCTGTCCCGCTTACAGCACATAAAAGCATAATATGGAAGTATTTGCATGTACAGATTGAGCTTGTCGCAACATATTGGATAAAAGGCTCACTAGATGGTGTTTGCATTTGCTTTGATATATCAAAAATAGTTTCACACTTCATTGTGCATATTACAACACAGAATCATAATAAACAAATTGCACTAAAATTATACCTAGAAAAGAAACGAATATCAATTCAATCATAAATTGGCAATTTATAACTCTTTGAAATTGCTTTTTTACACCCACCTGTGTTTTAACATCACACAGATTATCACCTTACCTTTATTACTGTGATGAATATTAGACCGATGGCTCATTTGGTACTTGGTAAATTTTATTTTTCAGATACTACCAAATAATGAGTATAGTCGTAATAGTCAATTTGATTGTTTTTTTCGTAAACGCATTTGGACTGTCAATTTTGCAAAATACGTCAGGGTATTCAAAATTTTGTAAGGATCACTAAATGGAGGATTTAATTTACGTGAATTCTGGTGTTGGAATTTTTCTTAAAGGATAATTTCTCCTAATTTAAATTTTGATTCAACCAATTTTACACCATATAGAATTTTATTTTTCTTGTGATTTTCAATAGTTATTTCAAATGCTAGTTGATGTGCTTCTTCAGCAGAAGGGATGAAATAATCCGATCTAGAAGTGCCAGGTAGGATATAAAACCAGACATCAAGAATCCAGGAGGAGTTTTAGTCCCAGAGGGAGTTGCATCAATACATTCGTCAAAAACATCAAATTACTATTTAAAACAAATGAATTGAAGTGGAAGCGGAATTTACTTAGCATTTTAATCTAGTGACTATTAATTGGCTTACCCTTCCAACATTACCATTATGGATGACCAAATGAGATTAATAAATGTTTTATACTCAAAACATTAGGCTGGCTTTGTTAAATTTCCCAAAAATAAAATATATTTCGTTTGACAACTGATTCAAAAGAAAACATCCATAGTCTAAATATTATCAGAAAACAGAAGTAGGAAACTTAAAATATATAAATCGTTCGTGACATCAAAAACCAAAAAAAAAAAAAAAAGAAAGAAAAGAAAAGAAAAAGAAAGAAAAAGAAATCAGGATTTCGTTGAAGCTATTGTTTTACGTTGTCTCACAAGAGGAGGGTACGACTAAGGAAATTCATTTGGGGAACAGCCTTTGAAAATAGGTTCGATTAACGTGATCGATTTTTTTGCTTTATTTTTTCAACTCATTATGTTACTTTTGATTTAAATAAATATATATTAAAAAAGATTATTCACCCGCGTATAGAAATCAGGCACGTTTTACCTATGCCACTGCGTCTCGTTGAAGGTAACTAAAACTTAATTCTATAAAAAACATGCATTTTGAAGGCTATTTTCTCCAAATTGACGTCATTTGGCGCTATTACATTGAAGGTTGAACACTCTAAGGGAGTACTACTATTACACAAAGTCTCGTCCCCAAATGAATTTCCTTACTCGTACCCACCCCTTGTCATTGGAGAATTTTATCCTTTTGGCTGTTTTTAAGAGAAAGAATTACTGGAAAACGTCACGAAAACGTGATCTACCGGAATTATGGCTTGGATAATTATGGACAGACTGAAATCCATGCAAACACGAAGAATTGTAACGGTCGCCGTTCTATTGTCATTGCAAGACTATGGAATCCATTCCAAGAAACAGGGCTCATTTTACATCAGCTCTAGGATAGGTCGCCCACTTGCTACCGCAGTATATAATGTCTGATATATCCTGTTGAAAAAGAAGGAAAAATGAAGCTAAGACGCTGAACGCTGTGAGCTGATGGTAAGGATTTAAACTTAGAAGCGTAATTATAGTACGGGCCTCTTAGCGAGTCAAATAAATTAAGGAAGATTGTGAGATTCATAGGATAATTTTACTTATAAAGAGTTAAGCTGTTAAGATTCCAAACGCTTATTTATATAGAATTTAGGGTGACGATATATCACTCCTGATTTCCTTCCTATAGTAACACTGTTTTTTATCAATATTGGATAATAATAAATTGATTTTGTTATGGCTAGCTTGGTTCGTCGATCATTACCTCCTACAAATCTAGGTCCAGTAGATGAAGAGATGACCAGGTAGGGGGCATCTCAATTTACATGAAGTCAAATTTTTTTGCCCTGAAGCATTATATTACGTTCTTTTTACCATTCCAAGGAATTAAAGTTCCCATATAAATATATTTGCTTCTTTTTTCTTTATTTAATTTTGTTACACCTATATTCCACATTTTATGCTCATACATGGTTATCGTGCAATGATATCTTCATTTTTTTGCTTGCTCTCCTAATTTTTTTTGAGCAGTGTGTTATAGTTCTTGAGTTATTTTTTTTTTTTCAAAATTTTAAGTAGTAAAAGAAGGATGTCTATAAACAATTTTTGTGTATTATTAATTTGGAAAATTTGTTGTAAACAATTGGTATAGTCTTGGACCTTTCACTTTTTGAGCCAGAGGCCTAAACACTGTCAGTTATCATACGAGAAACTTTTCAATGGAATTGTAGTAGATAAACTCCCCAAATGCGTCAAAAAAATAAACATTCAACAGGTTTGGGGGACTACTTGTGTAATTTTTCTGCTATTTAGTTTCTTTTTTTTATTTATCTGAGGTATATCAGAGTTTTTACTTAATTTTGATGTCTAGGGTATCTGCAAATCACAATAAAGTATACAAGGGAAATTAAATTGATATTTTTTTGTACTCCAAGATGTCTGAATTTGCATTGGGTTATTGCTAATGGTTTTTAACATGAGCAATAGGTACAACAGTTTTGTATAAGCATTTATGTTTCAAAATAGCACCATATATTTTGTATAATTAGTATTATTAACCCTTTACCTACCACATTATGATTTATTGCAATTTTTTTTGTACAACATTTTTTTTAAGTGACAACATAGAAAATCCACGATATACATATATAAAATGCTCACAAACACAACTTTGGAAAATTTAATCTGTTAGAACTAATTCATTAACATGGTACTTTCAAGTACCGTCAGGACACACAAAGGTCTAAGATATTATCATAATACAAAAAGTCCATATGGCATTTTTAAAGCAGTTTTAACTCTTAAAAATGCTAAATAACCAGATACCACTAATATTTTGGGCCACAAAAAATTTATTTTGTAAATTTACACAATTTTTAAAAAAGTTACTCTCTTTCATTACACATAATAGCCTGTTTTACGTAACAAAAGGTTTTTAAATTTTATGATATTTAAAAAACAGTTTTTCTTTTCATTAATACCCAAACATTGTTCACGCGTTGTGCATTTTGAGTGAAGGTTCGATTGAATGTTTTTAAAGCATTGCATCCTGGGGTAGGGAATAATGTATTTTCAGCATCAAGTGTTTTTATTGCTTAGTCTCTTTATCGTTTTCTTCAGGATCTGATGAAAATTCCAGCCAATTATTTGCTAGGACTTCTTTATCTGAGGAATCATTTGCCTTTTGCATCACTGCTTTCAGATGGTAGGTTCTGCAATAAATTCAAATTCTCTTGATGGATTAGATTATTTTTTGAGACATTCTAAGAAAAGGGGGGGGGATAATAGGAACTTCAAATTCTCCCATGATTGTTAAATCTCAGTTACTCATAAATAAATAAAATTGTCATTAAGTTTTGAGTAAAGAAAAGATATCCCATTTAATACTGTGGCAAAAAAACATGCTCAGATTAAAAGTTTAACTTTTTTCGAAAACGTTAAAATAAAACAATATAAAATTTTAAAAAAATAAGTTAAAATGGAAAAAAATGCCAATAAAAAAAGGCATAACTCTACTAAAGTATAATAAAGGCGTTAGAACACAGCGAAAAGCAGTAATAATCTACACGGATGAAAAAAAAGCACCTAAGCTCTGGCTTTAACATCCAATGTTCTGTATGTACTTATAAGTACCACAAAGTTTACCACAAGTACCAACTGTAAAATTTATTACATACACTGTTAACTTAAAATAAATAGTGAAATCGATTTATTAGGTCTCTACAAACATATTAAAAAAATAAGATACTTACCTTTTGACATTAACTACTTTTTTCGAAACAAAAATGCCAATCGTCGCATTCCGATTCAAATGTCAGGTGAAAACGCAACGTCTGTGTTTTAAAACTATTCGTCTTCCCCACTAAAATACTCATCATAGAACTTTGGCTGCCATCTATTCTAGAAAAGTGGTATTAAAACAGAGTTCCTACTATGATCCATTAAAATATTCGTAAAAATGGTTATTCTATGTAATTTTAAAGTGAGTGATACTTATAAGTACCACTTCGGTAGATTAAGGGTTAATATTTTCTCCAGTTTGATATGCTTTAATTTCACATCAACATCTATTGAATTAACAGCATGTTATATAGAGAGAGAAAAACAGGATGCCTTAAAAATATATATCAGCTTCAACATTTGTTACCCTTTTTTGAAATTTATTTTCATAAGCAAACATATGTAATATTGAAGACGAATGAAATACCCTTTGAGTTTTTATCATTATTTATCCAAACATGTGATGTATGATCAGTAGAAATTACAAACTTTCTGTCTATGTAAATTATGAAAATATTATCTAATGCATCAAAAATTGCCAAACGTTCTATTTCTGTTATTGCATAATTTATTTTATAACGTTATAATATTATAGAATAGAAAGCAACAAGATGTAAAATATTTGAGTTCTTCTTGAGTAAACTATATGAGATACCTGGTTGCTTTAAAACACATCTAAGAAAAATATTTGGAAGTGTCAAAACATAAATAAATAGATAAATTAAACTGAAATAATGGTGAAACTGCTAGGATGTTTAAAATTTTTCCAATTCTGTGAAAGATTCTTTGCATTTTTTTCTTCATTTTACTACTAAAAATATATATATTTTCTTAGTTAAATCATACAATGGAGTTCTTAATTCAGCATAATTTTTTGGATGCACGCATTAACCCTTTATCTACCTACGGTACTTACAAGTAATACTCACTTTAAAATTACGTAGAATAACCATTTTTACGAATACTCTGATGATACTTAGCACAGGAATATTCTTTTAAATCCACTCTTCCAAAATATATATATGGCAGCATGGGTTCTATGATGAGTATTTTAGCAGGGAAGGCAAGCAGTTTTATAGCAGAAATAGCGTTTTCAGCTGACGATGTATTCAGCGGATTGCGAAGATTGTCATTTTTGTTCCGAAAAAATAGTTAATGTCAAAAGGAAGTGTCTCACTTTTTTTGTATGTTAATAAAGATCTTATCAAACGATCTGACTATTTATTTTAAGTAAACAGTGTATGTAATTAATTTTATAGTTGATTATCTTTAATTATTAATTAGCTCTAACGGATTAAATTTCCTAAAGTTGAGTATTTTATTTATATATATCCCTTAATTTTCAATGTAGTGATTCAAAAGACATGAAAAAGACTGCAGTAAATCATAATGCGGTAGATAAAGGTTAGGAACCCAGGAAGCCCTTTCTGATTTCTTTATATTGGTTGTAACTTTACACACATTTGCTTATACATTTCACATTAGAATTATCAGGGGCATAGAGTTTTTTTAATATCATATCCACAAAAATGTATTTGTTTTTTGAGAAAAATTACATTGAGATCTTTTTAATGTAACATTTTCCCCCGTAAATTAAAAAAAAGCATTTTTAAATGCTTTACATGATCAGCTTGGGAAAAGGGCAAATTTATTAAAGATTGAAAATAATTGCACTCGAAGTTAATTTTTTGTATTTATCTAAAATTCGAATGTGTCTGTTAAAAGTTTCAGGTTCATGTTTGTTTCAAAATGATAATCTTAACCATTCAAAAACGCTAAAAGTTGTTGAAAAAGCTAGTTTTTTATGTCTTCATAAATTGGAAATTTCCTAAATACCTTAAAGCCAAGAATGAGTTTGAAGAAAATTTAACATTACCTACTATGTCAATTAATAAGGAAAAACGTTAAGAAAATGTTTTTTTTTTCTAAAACATTAGCTTTTAATCATAAAATATCTCAAGTTGACAGAAAAACCACTATATTAGTACGAAATATGTCCTCCTGTAGCAGAAATGGCCTCTTTAACTCGTATAGGTATTGACTTCAATTGTGCAGCTCACATGTACTAAACTTTATCATTGTAGAACCACATTTGTGTGTATATCTTTATATCATCTGATCTGTTGCCATTTTAGATAAACGATTCTTGAGAATATGCCATACATTCTCAATAGGATTTAGGTATGGCGAATTACCAGGCCAATTACGCCCTTTTATTTAATTTCCCGCATAAAGGTCTGAACGAATTTCGAATTGTAACAAGAAGCCATGTCCTGTTGAAATGTCCCATCAAATGTTTCCATGAATGCAATAATTCTACTATGTAATATAGATATATATATATTTAAAATAATTCATCATGGTTTTAAGAGGAGCTAAGATTCCCGTGACATTTATTGTGAAAAACCCTACAACAATTGTTTAGAAGGGTGTTTTACAGTCTGTTGGGTATGATCTGGCAGCAGAGTTTGATCTTCACTTCTTCTTACTACATGTGCATCCCTGCCCAAATAAATGTGTTTCATCACTGAAAATCACCTTCTTCTAGTCGTTAACAGTCCAGGATCAGGGTTTTTTGGCCAATGCTAAACATTTTTCACCTTTTTCTGAAATGGAAGTTGCTTTTTCCTCAGTCGTTGACTTACGACTAACTTCCAGAAGCCTTCCGTATAGTTGAGGAGCTTACTTCAACACCATAATCCAGGGATCGGCCATCTTTTGAGTCGGAAGAGCCAAAACTTACAATTTACAAAATTTCAAAGTTTTTAAAGAGCCACAAAATTTTTTCTTGCCAACATTAAATAATCCTTGCATAAATAATTTTTTTGATAAAAAAAAACTAATCTATATATTCAAAATAAAAAAGACATATATTCATATATAAGTAGTGTTTTTCATATTAAATTAGATATTATGTATTAATGACATTATTAGATAATTACTTATTGTTTAAGTAAAAAATTTTAAAAAAAATTAAACATTTACTTTTACAGCACTAACTTGTACTTCAATAACAAACAATTAAGCAAACAAATTCAATGGGAGCGACAGCTTTGCATGGTTATTCAAGCAGAAAATTCAAACTTTATTAAGCAATGTAACTTGTACTTAAAAATAAAAAAAACAATAACGTGCATTTGAGCAAACAAATTCAAAGAGAGCGTTAGCTTTGCATGATCTTAGAAAGTTTGGATAAATTTGGCTCACAACTTGTTATCTTAAGTTTCAAACACAACTCTAAATTTTCATTTGTTAGTTGGCTTCTTACTTTACTTTTAATTATATTCACGCAAGAGAATGCTTGCTCGCACGAATATGTCGATCCAAAGATAGTCAGCACTCCAAATGCCAACTTCTTCACCTCACTGTAGCAATCTGAAAGACTATTCCATGCGTCGAATATAAGTGCCTCAATTCGCGTCATTTATTTTAAAGTTGTCAACCTCCATCTCTACCAACTTGCTTTTCAAATCTGTGAGTTTTCCACTCCACAAAGCTTTACTTTTTAAATCGATCGATTGCATGTCTAGAGATCCAGTATCAATTCCTTGATGGCTTAATGTGGATTTTGTTACTATTTGTGTTAAGAGGATTTATACAATGAATGCTACAGTGGTTTTGTTGGTTTTGAATTGCTTAAATCTGTCAGAAAATTCATATTTAGTTTTTTTTTATAACTATGCTGAAGTTATTTGTGTCAACAATTGCACTGGTCTTATCGCGATATTGCTTTAGAAATTGAAAATGAAGTAACTTGCCTCGCTCTGAATATCTTCTGCAAAAAGAATTAATTTTTCTTCGAAACAAACCATTTCTGCTACCAAGACATAGGCTGGGTTTACCTTTCCTTGCAGCTTTAGATTCAGCTGATTTAATTTCGCTGTGATATCCACCATAAAGTAAAATTTTTGCAACCATTAGTCGTTCTCTAATTCAGGGTGATAATTGCCTTTTTCATTGAGGAATGTACTTATTTCATTTAAGCACAAAGCAAAACGTTTCAACACCTTACCTTTGGAAAGTCATTGCACTTTATTGTGAAGAAGGAAGTCGGAATACTGAGTCACCATTTTGCTTAAGAATTCTTTAAACTGACGATGGTAGAGTGCTTTTGACAAGAGATTCTGTTAACAATCTTGATTACCTAATTCATGACTTCAACTACACTCATGGACAAAAAAATTAGCGCACCAAGAAGGAGTCGTAGAAATAAAACGAAATTTTACATACATAATGACTACTTTGATATAAGTAAATGATTAGAAAATCAAGAAAACATATCATTTATTTCAGAGAAAAAGGCCCCCCCCCCCCCGGAGAATTTAGTATCCTGTTGAACCCCCTCTAGCACGAATGCACGATGAGATTCGATCGGGCATTACAACATACAAGTTCTGTAAGATGTCTTGAGACATTTCGTTCCATATTTGCTGTAACCTTGTCTCTAGTTCATTCAATCTCGTGGGATACCCAACTCACCGTCCCAAATGATCCCAGATATGCTCGATTGGAGACAGATCTAACGATCGGGCAGACCCAGGAAGGGTAGTAACAGTGCGGAGACAGTCTTGTGACACCCTTGCCGGGGGAGGCCGAGCATTGTCTTGTTGTAGAATGGCTCCTGGGAGTCGTTGCATGAGTGGCAACACATGTGGTTGCAGGATGTCATGGACATACCTCTGGGCTGTCTTATTGCCACGGATCAATACTAGGGGTGACCGTCTATTGCAAGCAATGGCACCCCATACCATCACACCAACTGTGGGAGCAGTGCGTCGCTGTAAAGCAAAGGCAGGATTCAGGTGTTTACCAAGGGGTCTCCACACACGAACACGATTGTGATCGCTGGTGAGATTGAATCTGGATTCGTCGCTAAAGACGACCTCGTTCCATTCCGCTGCTGTCCAGTTTCCTCGAGAGCGGCACCACTCCCAATGTAAGCATCGATGGGTGAGCGTCAAGGGCAGCACACGTAATGGGCGCCGCTATTCCAAATGTCCTTCAGCTAGGCACCTTCCTATGGTTCGAGAAGTCACAAGGGCCCCTAATGAAAGGTGCTACCTGTGCCTGGATGGCGGCCGATAAAGTAGTTGGCTATACGCATGCATTTCTTACGAAGTGGTGGTCTTCTCGACGACCGGTCTGTCGAGGGTGTCCTGAGCTTGGTCTTCGTGTAAATGACATCTCTCGGATCCACTGGTCCCAACACCTCCTCACAACACAACCAGAGCGGCCCAATTGACGAGCTACTCGCCTAGCTGATCACCCAGCTTCCATCATGCCGATGATTTTCTCCATCTCAAACTACTACGACAGCTGCTCATATTGTCTTAGAAAACGGCGTAATGGCATGTCTACTTTAGTTCTTTCTTAGTAAACGATTCAACACACTCAAACAAGCTTTGGTTACCTGTTTTATACCACGGAGAACAACGTTAATCACCCTCGACCTGCTGTTTGTAATGCGCAATCACGCTGTATTTCTAATCATTTGCATATCTCCCCGACATGTACCTTCATGCGAAGTTTTGTTACGATCCCGCAATTATTTCTTGGTGCGCTAATTTTTGTGCATGAGTTATTTCGGCCAAAACTGTTTGGTCACAAAGTGCTTCTTGGTGTATTATGCAGTGAAACGTTAGAATTTCGTGGGGTTTAATTTGTTCTCAAGAGTCGTTGTTGCCCCTTTATTTTTTCCTGTCATACTTCTGGCTCCATCATTTGCTATTGAAGCGATTTGATTTAAATCGTTCTTATTATCTTCAAGACATTTTTGTACGACATTCGCTATATCTTACCGTCTAGTTTGTCCCGAGAAGGGTAGTAATCCTAGAAGTTCTTCTTTTGGAAAAGAGAGTACAAGTGACTGAGAGATAGAAACTGTGCCTAATCCTCGGTTAATCGATTAAGAACGATTTTTAAATGTTTTTTTTTATAAAATAAATAATATTTGCGTATGGAACTAAAGAGCCGCAACTTCACATCCGAAGAGCCGCATGTGGCTCATGAGTCGCCGTTATCCAATAAACCCTTCGAACGTCTCTGATTATCTTTCTTGGACTTATATTGCTATTTTTTATTAGAATTTTATCATTTATTAGAGTATTTTTCCGTTTGAGTCCACAGTTTCCTTTTCTTTTTAGAGACAATGTTCCGGAATCTCGAAAAGTTCTTAAAATTCTTGAAACGCTTGATTTGCTCACATCAGCTACCTTAGTTATATCTCTCAAAGTCATAGAAGTGTGTTCATTAAGAGTGATTATTTTAGAAGGCTTCTCTTTTTTTAGAGGAATATCCGTCTTACAACAAGTAAAAGTAGAAAAAGTTACAAGGAACACAAAATTATAACCATCAGCTGCCACACTGAAAGGCTCAGAGCTGGACTATTGATACACGAAAAAAAAAAAAAAAAAAAATCAAACGAGTAAATTATATTCTAGGTTTATCACTCACATTACGTCTAGGCAGAAAAAAACCGATTTGAGTGGGTTCAACACATCCTGCATTCAAAGGGGAGTTTTCCAATAGAATAACACTCACCCTCACACCCCTGTTATGACGCAATGTGCTCTAACGAGTGTTGAAAGGTTTCCTTGACCTGCCAGATCAAGAGATCCATTTTAGAACGTATGAGGTATCATTGGATGAAAATTTCAGTCTAATCCACACACAGCCAGCTCTTCCCGCCTAAGTAAAAGACACAACACAAACAGCAAACATGGAAATCCATGTCACAAAGTGACATTCGACACCTGAATGACACAACGCGTGCACGCTTGCTGACTTTCATTCCAATTTCTTGTGGTTACACCGGCTATTAATGCAAACCTTTCCCATTCAAAATCCTTTTTCTTGAGCTTAAATTAACCTCTGATCTTGCAAATTCAATCAATTAGACATGTTAATGATGGGAGGCCGAGAGTTCTGGTCCCTGAGATACAATTTTAATTTTGCATCTGCCCTGTTTACAGGAAACACGGATTAACTTAAAGAATGTGGGTTCGTTCCCAGTTCATTGCACTCTCTGGTGGACAAGGTTGTATTCTTACGCGGACTGTGAGTAGCCGTTGAGCAAATCAGAGTGTTGGATTGGAACAGTAATTTCGCAGCGGATTGTTTCGGAAGTAATGCGGTCAGCTTTAAAAACACTTGCACGCTATTTCTCGGGGCTTTTTCCTCTTTTCCTTAGATTACTTGTCAGCACCACTCAGCCCTCCCAGGTCTCCTACTCCGCCTACCCCTCACTCAGATAAGTACCGTTTTTACTTTGTTTTAGAATGTAAGTTTCAGTATGCCGTTATTCTAAGTAAAATTGTGTTACCACTATACGATCAGACTTTAATTTTAGTTGAGTCATTTACTCTGGTTGTAATCCCATGATCTGTAGGAACTTCGAATCATTTGGTGCCGTGACCAGGATGTCAATTTTTTTTTCTTTGCACCAACTTGTTCCTAGCGTTAAATTATTTTTTACTTGTACCGTTAGGATGCTTTTAGTGGGGTACGAAATTGTTTTTTACCATAATTTGGTTTCGAGTGATGATAAATTATAAACATATTTATTTCTTTAGTAATTTTTTTTATTTAAAGATATAAAGGGAGTAGAATGAATTACATTTTTTTTTACCCTTTGAGATGGTTGCAGGCTGCATCGAATCTGATTTTTAATTACTTTGTCATTTTGTCACTATGTTAATTTAATATTTCGTTTTGATATGTGTAGCGATGGGACATTTTGTATTTGTTGTTATGTCATTGATGAATACAGATAATGTTAAATTTTTTGTCCGTCTCCCAAATTCAATTTCGAACTTAAAAAATAAATAAATAATAAATGAATTTTGATTAAAAAATTAAATAAACAAATAAATCGTCATTCTCATTCGATTCTTATTTCGCTTATTATTTAAACATAATGCCACGAACACGGCAAGAGGAGCCCCTTTGGTACAGCCAGCGGCTGATAAATTTAACTCAGGCCCAACATTACAATTTAAGGCCCCGTGCGGTTAATTCGAACGCGTAATTTGGATAGCATGTTGCGCTGTACCTTTTCTTGGCACTCTGCATGAAGAGATGAATAAATTTGATTTTTTTTTAATATGGGATCATTTAGAAAGAACCTCTGTCAAAAAAAATTTTTTTCTATGGTTATATATATATTTATCTATTGAAGTGTATGAATTATTGATAATGTGTCTGTCAAGTTTTGGTACTCGCTTTATTAACTGATGTTCATAATAGGAAAAAATAATTTTTTTTCCTTGTCTCTAAAATGATTTTTTTTCCTTTTGCGTATTTTCTTATTATTGTCAAATTTATACTACCCTGGGTCATTCTTTTCTATTGATATGTGCCGCAAATTTATATTGTATTGTTATCTTTAGAGGATAAATATAATAGTTTTTTTATAATCATCAGGCATATTGTTGTGGGCGATAATCCTTTTTTTTCAGTTTAGTGGTTGTTAATACATTTTTTTTATTATGCTCTTTGCTAGTGTATATATGTATGTATTCATTATCTTAACTGGTCTAGCTATGACCTCAATTTTTTATGTGTTGATTATGTTTGTATTGTGAATCTTAGTGTACTGAATTTTTTTTTCTCTTTCAATTATTTCGAGTATATATTGTCATATGGAGTACGTGTTTCGTTGCTAGTTAAAAAAATTTTTTGGTCCGAGTGTTTTTAGTTGTTTAGTTAATTGAATATGCTTACTATTCTCTTAGTAAAATTTCTTGTGTTGTTGCTGTTTCAAATTGTAGTCGATAAGGTGTTGTTAGATTTAGAGAAAGGAACAGGAATTGGCCGGATGGTCATTAGTGTAGAAATTAGATTTTGAGAGATCCAAGTGTTATGACGATGTTAATTCTGATATATAAGTTGATTAGATGTTATGTGCTGCTTTTAAATTTAGAGATATTGAGGTGATAAGATTATGTTAGATTTTGATAGAAAATTGATTAGGTGTTCATGACTGTAGTACTTGGAATTTGAGATATTGGAGTGAGATAATATTGTGTTAGATTTTGATAGAAATTGTGTGTGTGATTAGGTGTTCACACACACACACACATAACTGTAGTACTTGGAATTTGAGATATTGAAGTGATAAGGTTTGGTAGTTTTTGAAAAAAAAATTCGCTAGATGTTCATTAGTGCAGTATTTGGATTTAGAGATATTAAAGCGTAAGAAAGAGGTTAAGTTTTGATGGAAAAAGTTATTGCGTGTTAATTATGTTAGCGCTTGGAATTGAGTTTTTTTTTTTTTTTTTTTTTTTTTTTTTTTTTTGAGATGTTAAGGT
>BMAV01002471.1:209639-232279 GCA_019973955.1 Trichonephila inaurata madagascariensis | reverse complement strand
TTTTTTTTTTTTTGTTTTTTTTTTGTTGAGATGTTAAGGTTTGTCAAATTTTTTTTTGTGAATCTGTTGTTCTGGTTGGGATGAGATTTTAATTGTTGGAGCGATATTGTGTTTAAGGAATACGCATTGGTTACAGCGATTTTTTTTTTCAGTGGATATGTATAATAGAGCTTTTGACTTCGTAAATGTGCTTGATTTGTTGCTGTATTTTTTTTCTCTCTCCTTGTTTCTGTTAAAATTTTGATTTGGAGTTGTCATGCAAATTAATTTTTTTTTGGTTAATTTTGTTGTTTGGACGTTTTGTGTATGGTTTAAATCTTGGTGTGCTTCAACGATTGAGGAAAACATCCCATCTCATGCTAGTTGCTGTGCATATCATTCGGGCGTATTCCGACTCGGAGCATTTTCGTCTGCCTCCCCCCCACGGTTGCCACAAACGATTAGAGAAACTTTAGTTGGTTCCCTCAGGTTCTCCTTCTTTCCCCTTGGTGTATTTTGCCTACCCCCACGGATGCCACAATTCAGAAGAGAATCTTTGAGTGCAGGTTTCCTCCGCAGCATTAGGAGGAATTTTCTCCCTCTCCCCTCGGAGTTTTTGGCCCACCCTCCCGTTGCCACAAGAGGGAAGAGAAACTCCTGGAGCTCGGCTTCCGTCTTATTGGTTTTTTCTTTCCCCTGCTGTGGCAAGCGAGATTAGAAATTCAGGTACTCTTTTCTCTTTAGGGTCGCCGTTTCTACCCCTCCCCCTCTCTTTTGTTGTTACTTTCTCTCGTAAATACTCGATGCGAATTTTTTTCCCTCGACGCAATAGCCTTTCTTTCGTAATATTTTTTTTTTGTTTTGTTGAATTTTGTGGAAATTTTCTATCTTGCATCCTGATCAAATGCAACTTGGTTATTTCTATTGAAATTTTCAAATATGTATCACACTTAGCTAAACTTTACTTGGCGTTCGTTTTTATATAAAAAAAATTAAAATAAAAATAAGAAATAATTTTTTTTCTTCATCACCATGTTTTAAAACTCAAATAGTACTTTGTGTTATGTCCTACTTCATATGTGTTAAAGTTGTTATTTTTTTTTTCTTTCTTACATTTATTTCACATACTTTCAGCTAGAATTTATTTATTATATGCAACTTGTGTCATGTCGTTTTCTGATGTTTAAGTGAGACAATGTTATGCCTAGTTATTAAATGAATTTTAGCTCAGATTTCTTTATGCAACTGGTTTCGTGTCATGTTTTGATGTTCAAGTGAGACTTTGTTGTAGTTGATTATTTAATATTAATTTTAGCTCTCTCTTTTTTTTTATTTCAACTTGTGCCATGTCATTCTGATGTTAAAGTGAGACAACGTTGTACTTAGTCATTTCACAATTTTTTCTTATTCCAACGCAATAATTTTATTTATTATTTTATAACTGTATCATGTCATGAATTTGATGTTTAAGTGATACTATTTTTTTTTCATCAGACATTGAGCATATTTTTTTTTAACGTTTCAATTTTTTTTTCTTTTAATACTTTATTGTGTCATGTCCTTAATGTGATGTCAAAGTGATGCAATTTCGTAGTCATCGTTAAATATTATTTTAACTTTATTAATTTTTGTTTTCTTCGCATACAAACACGTTATGTTTTTAACCTTCAAGTGTTTTGTCGTTCAGTATGCTTTATTCCTACACATTCATCTGCATTTTTACTCTTACATTGTTATATTGATATGAGATAAGGATTTTTTTTTGTAATGCTTTCAGTCGTTTGTAATTTTTTTTTTTTTTTCCTGGGGGCGGCCCTTTGGGTTTTTTTTTTTTTTTTACGGACACCTATATGTTACTCCATGTAAGTTTTTTACTCAGTGTACTCGTTATATATATATTTTTTTCTTTTATCATTATACGTAAATTTTGTTATCATAATTGTGTATTTTCATTCGGTTTGTAACAGTCTCGGTTGGCATGCAGTCATCTCGTTAGTCGTATTTTTTTGAGGGGGGGGGGGTATTAAGAAAAAAAAGAGAAAGAAAAGTAGGAAAGGAAATAGTGAAATTTATTTTATTTTATTTTTAGCCAAGCTATCTTGATTTTCTTACAGTTGAGTGATTGGTGGACGGGATGGAGACCTCGGGTGTCTGAAGCTCGGTAAAAGATCGTGAAATTTTGTTCACTCTCTTTCATATACCTTACTGATTCTTGCTCTCCTAGGAGAGTGTTCGTGTTTTCTCTTTTCCAGAGCATTATGCCAGGGTAATTTCCGGTGCATTGGGTCTAGTTTGCACCACGAGAGGAACCCACTACAAGATTCAGATCTCACCGGTATATCATTACAAGGCTGAGTTCGTTTATGGAGCCACTGCATCTCTATAATGCTGAGGACTGTGACGCTACGCTTCACCCAGCCTCAGGAGTCTTCACCAAGATTAGGGCGTTCCAGTTATCGTTTTTTTTTTTATTATTATTTTTCCCCTTCAAGACGTGGACAGTCGTTCATGATCAGGAGTTTGCAAGTGCCCGCGGAAGGATGACAGGACTGTTGGAACTGCTGTAGCTATTGCATTCATATAACATTTACATTTTCCTCAATAATTTTTTTGTTTCTTTTATTTTTAGTTTTGTTAATCTGAAAGAGGGGAGGAGTGATGGGAGGACGAGAGTTCTGGTCCATGAGATACAATTAAATTTGCATCTGCCCTGTTTACAGGAAACAGGGATTAATAAGGAATGTGGGAGCGTTCCCAGTTCATTGCACTCTCTGGTGGACAAGGTTGTATTCTTACGCGGACTGTGAGTAGCCGTTGAGCAAATCAGAGTGGTGGATTGGAACAGTTATAAATTCGCAGCGGATTGTTTCAGAAGTAATGCGGTCAGCTTTAAAAACACTTGCACGCTATTTCTCGGGGCTTTTTTCCTCTTTTCCTTAGATTACTTGTCAGCACCACTCAGCCCTCCCAGATCTCCAACTCCCCCACCCCTCACTCAGATAAGTACAGTTTTTACTTTGTTTTAGAATGTAAGTTTCAGTATGCCGTTATTCTAAATAAAATTGTGTTACCACTATACGATCAGACATTAATTTTAGTTGAGTCATTTACTCTGGTTGTAATCCCATGATCTGTAGGAACCTCAGATCATTAATTAAACAATTGCACTGTCCAATTTTTTAAGGGTATCGTGCAAACGGAAGGTAGTTCTTCCAATCAGTTTTCTTTTCTTTTTTTCTTATCTAGTCACAAGACAATTATTGTAGGGTAAAGAGATCGAAAAACAAATTTTGCATTGGTCCATTCTGCAATATCTTTTTTTCTTCTCCCACCCAAATATATATCCACTTTTCAGTGTATAAAAAAAAGATATTAATCTACTTACGAACTACGTTCAAATATCCTCTCTTGGACAACGGCGGCTCTGTGTTAATTAAACACATATAAATTCCTTGATCCTCTTCTTGTACTTTTTTTATGTGCAGAACATAAATTCTGTGTTTTTTGTAGGTTATGGAAAATCTCTTGTTACTTGAAATAACACGGTGCTCCATTGTCAGATAAGTGGCTGTATCCTCATGGAACCATGCCATCTACGAATACGAAGCGATTCAGTTAAACATTTTATTAAAATGGAATTGTAAATTTTAAATTTTCTGCAATGTTAAAAGATTTTTCGTTTATATATTTATGTATATAAGATGACATTTTTGATAGACAGTTTATTAAAATTACAGGATTATTATTATATTACATTAACTAAGCTTTGTGTTACACAACGGTAATAATTTGAACAAATGATAAAAACTTTCTGACTCTGTGTGTGTTCTATTCTACTGATTTTTTTAATTATAACTAACTCAACTTGTAGTTTCAAACAAAAAGAATATAAAGATGGCAAAACAGGAGGATATATATAAATCGTTATTCTCTCTGACCAGTTTAATGTGCTTTCTCCACGACATAGTTGGGTTTCAATCACAAGATCCTAATTACTGCCTATCTTTTACACACAAGTTTTGTAATATCCTTTTTGAGTAAATAACATCTCAGGCTAGTCAAAATATTACTACAAGAGATTTCATGTTAAGATATAAAAAGGAATGTAACACGCTGGCGAACCAAATCATCGTACTCTATTGATAGTTTTTTTGCAATTGAACCATTTAGTTCTCCCATTATAGTTTTACTAAATATAAATATGAATGAACTTTGCTCCTGAAAAAATGGTATATGTATGAATTCTCTTGAGTACGTACGGGGTAAAACGTGATTTGTGATTGAGCCAAAAGTAAAAAAAAACTACTGAAATTGAGAAATGTCCAGGAGCAGTAGTGGTTAAAAAATTCGAGACTGGAATGACAAGCAAAATACTGGTTTTAAAAGGGCAAATTGCAATCATCATCGACTGGTAAAAAGAGGAATGTTAAGAATCGTGAAAGAACTCCAATTAGCAGACATGCAATCTTAATAAAGGCTTCTCTTTAAGTATATTTCTGACTTTAATTATCTCAGTTCTAAGCACCTATTGATCGAAGGACGACTAATGACTTTGCTGCTAACAGTAAGCAAGAAAAACATCTCAAATTAATTCAGACACACAGTAACAAGACTCAGTTCACTTTAATGTGGTGAGAAGAAACAAGAGCCATCATCAAGAGGAAAAGCTTTTATGTAATCGAATAACAATATCTTAAATGGAAGATATTCAATAACATCGAAAACCATCTCGAGTAGTATATAACCATTAGTAATAAAAATAATCTTAACTTTTACAATATGATTCGAATGAAATCAGAAGTTTCAGATTAGGCCCTCAGAAAATGTACTGACACATATCAATGCTAGCTTACGACAGATCTTTAGAAGGCAACTAACCATTTGAAAGCACATGGATGCGAACGACATGTGGAAACAACAAACATTGCTGTGAATTATACCAAATCCGCATTTTACGAGATTCAGACATTTGTACGATGGAGTATGAGGACTTGAATAAAAGGGGAAATTGGATGGAGCCTCGACTGCCTGAGCAATTTATGATTACATGATTTCTGAGGCAATTTTTAACCAAAAAATTATTACCTTGATTATACTTCTTACTATTCAGAAGCAACAACATACACACATACAAGCTACCAAACGAATAATCTAAATATTCACGGAAGCATTTGTTGCGAGAAAGGAACAGAAATATACAAAAATGATAAAAAATGCGAAACACATTTCATCACAAAAAGATTGGTTCAACTCTAATTGAAATGAGTCGTATAAAATATGCACGAGCAGCTCTCTCTAAAGGCAAATTAATCCAGATTTAAATTGTTAATTTTAAAAAAAACTTTTATATTAGAAACATTTTTCAAAGATTTAAATTCTATATCTCAACTTTACGCAAACACAGCCATAACAACTTAAGTACCCTTACCTTAAAGCCTTCCAAATTGTCAACAATGCACTCTAATTTTGCATTTTCCCCCACTGCTTTAGTTACGTTTCCAATTTCTTGGGCAAATGCTGGAAAATATTTTCCTGCATTTTCTGAAATTAGAAAAAAAAAATTTTCTTTAGTAGACTCTTATTTAAAAATTATTTTTTAAACAACAAAACCATAGTAAGAACAACACTTATGGTTTTAAAGCTAACACCAACACCTATACTAATAAAAGAAAGATTTTGTGTGTGTTTCCGATGTACCACAGAAAAAGAAGGACCCAAGAAACATCAAATTTGTCACGTTAAAACTATAGATCATAATAGAATCACTATGAACAGAATTTTAAAAATTCATTTTAATTTCTTTACACAAATTTTCAGCGATTCTTACCAACCTAGGAGATATGACGTCACATGATCTCATGTCTTATCAATGAATGCAAAACTATATTCTTCATGTAGTTCTTCAGGGATTAATACAGACAGATTTTAATTACCATCATATATATATATATATATATATACAGGGTACCCAGCCATAATGTGACCCAATAGCTAATTCCCGAACCGTTCGGTTTAGATATGTAGTTCCAATTTGAAAAATGTTTTAAAAAAGGTGTAAAGAATGTTTTTACGTGCTTTTCGAACAAAAAAAACGCATTTAGAAAAAGTTACAAAAATTAAGTTTTTATACGGTCCCCAGGTCCTATCACTTATATTTAGGAAAAGATGCAGTATACAAAAAAAAAGTAAACACAAAAAGTTTCATTTTATTACGATAAAAACTGGCTGAGTTATGGAACTTTGAAAATCATACATTTCATGCATTTGCTCGGCCATTTTTAAGAAGCTAGTAAAAGGCCATTTCCAAAGTGAAATTAATTGGAACTCTGCAATGGAACTTTCGCTCTTGCACGTCACTTATGTAAATCGTTTTTAAATTTAAAAGTACATGCATTACTTTAATAATACACCAATTGAAATAAATTTTAATTATACAATTATAATTTAATTTATTTCAATTTTAATTATACAATACAAATAAATACAATTAAGAAATAAAATTTATTGAGTTACAAATTGAGTTTAGAGAACAGTAACTCACTATTTATTGAAATATCAAAAGAAAAACATCATAGTAATATTAAAACATCGCAGTAAACATCATATTTTGATAATTTGTATTGCTATGTGGCAAACAATAAAAGTTAAATTAAAGAAAAACAACTTGTACCGAAAAGATATAAACAGCTTGTTTAAACAAATAGAAGCAAAAGAATACATGATTTTCCATTCAATTTATAGCATAATGTGGAATGATGCTCCAATCATCAATCTGGGGCTTTATTATATCAGAATGGCCAAATTAAAATAATGTCAAAATGACTGCCTTCCGCAGAAATGCAGTACCAACCCCACGTCAGAAACTCCGCCTGTAGCTTTTGCAACCTCTTGACCTCCGTAGCCGATTATTCGAGTGCCAAATGTCTGCTCCAAAATGTAAATGGTTGCGCAGATTTGTGGGCGGGGACACCATCATTCTGGTACCACATACTTGAAAAATCCCGTAAGGAAACTTCTTATAAGAAATCGGCTGACGGTCCAGATAAAATTTCCGTGTATGATTCTGATGTTAAAGGTCCATCGAAATATATTGGGCCAATTAAGGTGCTCTTCCATATTCCGCACCACACATTCACCGATCAACGCAATTGGTAGCGATTGGGTCGTATTAGATGTGGGTTTTCGAGGGATCAATAATGCCTATTCTGTGTATTAATAGTTCTTTGCCTCGAGAACTAGCATTCATCCGACCACAAAACTTCATTAAAAAAATCTGGATATTCACCCAGTGTGTTTAACACGAGATTTCATAAATCAAAACGACGCTCCTGGTCTCCGGGCATTAGTTCCTGCGCCAGGACTGGACGATAAGGATATGCACCGTACTTAAGTAATATGTTCCACACCATCGATTTTGAGTAAGAACAAGCCTTGCTAATATCCGGGACACTACTTTCAGAATGAGCCAGGGCATATCCTAGAACATACTCTTCGGGTATCCGCTGAAGGTGTGGCACGAGATAAGGGAATACATCTATGACAACTCCCTGTTTTATACAATCGTTGAAAAGCGCTGGCAATTGTGCAATAAGATGGATGTTTACGACTGGGAAATTTAAAGACATAAAGTTTTGCCGTCTCTCTCTTATTTCGATTACACTGCCCATACAATAGTACCATTTCTCAGTATTCTTCATTTGTATACATCTCGTTCCTCCGTACTAGAATTCGTAATCTTAGAATATGACTTTATGCACACACAATTGCAACGACGCCATGATCAGTACCGCAATAAATCAATCTGACGCCGCAGCAAATAAACCTTTTTTTTGGAACTGCTTTTGAAAAGTTTTCTTAGTCCGAAATATTTTATTTTGACTATGTTTTACATGTACACATAATAAATTTTTTTTCTTAAGTACTTAATTATTGTAATATTAACTTTAAATTTAAAAACGATTTACATAAGAGTAACGTGGAAGAGCGAAAGTTTCCTGGCAAAGTTCCAATTAATTTCCCTTTGGAGACAGCCCTTTACTAGCTTCTTGAAAATGGCCGAGAAATGCATAAAATGAAGGATTTTCAAAGTTCTATAACTCGGCCAATTTTTATCGTAATAAAATGAAACTTTTTGTGTTTACTTTGTTTTTGTGTACTGCATCTTTTCCTAAATATAAGTGATACGACCTGGGAACCGTATAAAAATTAATTTTTGTAATTTTTTTCTAAATGTGTTTTTGGTTCTAAAAGCATGAAAAAACATTCCTTAACTTTTTAAAAACATTTTTCAAACTGGAAGGGCATGTCTAAGCTGAACGGTTCTGGAATTATATATTGGGTCACTTTAAGGCTGGACACCCTGTATATCGCTATACTTATTCATTCATACATACTTAATTTAAGAATTGCAGTTGCTTATGAATAAACCAAAAAAAAAACATTGTGTCTTTGCTACATTTTTGTATTTACAGATTTATATCTCCCTGTCTCTATTGAAGTGTCTGCAGTTATAACATACATAATATTGCTATTTTCTTTGTTTGAGGGACAGTAAAGTTGTCTTGTACTACATCCAGAAAGATTGGAGGCAAGTGTCTGACTAATTTGGCATGTGTTCACCTCAACTGTTGTAGAAGGACCAAACATAACTATTCAAAGCATTAGTTTTATACGGTACTGGGGTACCTAAATTAAATGAACTCAACTTAAAGTAAAAACATGTGACTTCAACATACGCATTACAATATGTAATCCTCAGCAGAAAGTTATTTCTTCTTGCTTTCCAATCAACTACATACAAAGAAAAACGAACTCGACATCGGCACTCTCTAAGCAGACGGAATTTAAATCGTTACAAACTGCATTACATACACTCACTTCCAAAAGTTAAGCACGGAGAGGAAAATGCTAATTTCCAGTAGCCAATCAGAATTGAAGAGGATGCAATTCGCTGCAGAGGTAGATGAAAGTATGCAAATATGTTATTTAACAGCGAAGCTTTCATGTCAAGAAATATGCAAAAAGGACAGTCTTATAAGAAGCCAGCTGTATGAAGGGTTACAGAAGTTGATTGTAAGTGCTGATAGAAGGCATTTAAAACTTTTGTACAATTTGATTTCAGTACATATGTGTTTCTATGACTTTCAGAAAACGAATAGAAGATTCTGTGCGCTGGCCTGCTTCGGGGCGCATTGAAGCAGGACAGTCGATCACAGATTTTGCTCTTTTCTTCCGCGTTCATCATTCTGTAATTTCACGTTTATGGAAAGAATTCCAAACCACACAGGCAGTTATCAGAAGGCCCGTAGGTGGTCTCCTAAGTGTTACAACTCCCGCGAAAGATCTATATATTTCTATTATAGCCAAGTGGAATCTCAGAGCGACCTCCACACGTGTGACATCTATGGTTACAGTGTCCGTTGGTTAGGTTATATCTGCAGCTACTGTACGCCAAATATTACATATGAATGGACTGTATAAACGGGAACCTCGAGTTTGTGTTCCTCTATTCGTCCAATCAAGAGAGGCACGATTAAAGTGGTGCCGGGAACAGGACAATTGGACTGTGTCTGACTGGGGCAATGTCATGTTTACTGAGGAGTCAAGATTTGCTTTGGAGCCAGATGACAAGCGTATAAAGATATGGCGTAAACAAGGAACACACAATCAGCCCCAAAACATCACCGAACATCACGCATTCCGAGGCGGAAGCATTACGGTGTGGGCAGGGATTTCATTAGGATACCGCACCTACCTGCACAACTTTAAACTGTGACAGATGTCCGGTATCGAGATGAAGACCTAGAACCCATTGTGAGATTGAACGCTGCAGCAGTTGGCCCTACTTTCGTTTTAATGGACGATAATGCACGTCCCCATAGAGCTGACATCGTCGATCACTACCTGGAGAGTGAATAGATTGCACGTATGGCGTGACCAGCATATTCACCCGACCTTAATCCCATTGAAAATCTTTGGGATGCTCTCGGCCGTGCTGTACATTCACATTTCCCCCCTCCAGCCACTCTTATTGAGCTGGAAACTTCTCTACAAGAAAAATGGTGATTGCGTAATTCTGCGGTGGTTGACCACCTAATTGAAAGCATGGTCAGAAGGTGTAAACTTTGCATACAGAGAAGGGAGGATCACATACCCTATTAGTGTCCTTTTTTTTCATTTTATGCTGTTTATTTTCACTTTATACATAAATCTATTTATGTCTCCAGTATGACATTATCTGACAACTTACAAAAATTTATTATTGTTTTCATTTCTGTATATAATTATTGATTTTGTTTTATGTATAAATATACATGCTACTTTATTGCCAAATTTTGTGTCAATCAAAGCAGTATTTGTTGATTTTTTTGCATTTTACATCTTCGTGCTTAACGTTTGGAAGTGAGTGTATATTATTCCCTGTAAATTTCAATAGTTTTTAAATATGTTATATTAAAAAAAGTTTGACATATTAGGGGGAGTTTGGTCTGTCAAATTTGTATCTTATCTGTGTTTTATATTTGCTTTGAAATAATTAATACACAGCGTTAATAAGCATTAAATACCTTAAAATGAAATGTAGACTCTGTCTTTTCCTGATATATGAAATATTATGGAAAAATTGACAACGAAATATTAATGCAAACGTTAAACGCATTTGTTGATCTCCGTACGAATATTTGGAGGAAAGTTTGATGGAGCCTCAAAAAATATGCAACTGTTTTACAGTTAATTTATTACTGGTGTGTTATAAGGAACTTACATCACACACAGTTACATTTCTACCTAAGGTAAAAGAGAATGGCAGACAAAATTGTTGTAGATTGGAGTATTTGTCTCCGAATAATACACATTCTTGAATTGGCGCCGAAAAAAAATTGTAAACATCGTCTTTTTAACCTTTTTGTAGATGGTGGGTTTTCAGAAGAATTTGTTCTTCAGTTGTGCATTTTTAGCTATGCTGACTTCCCGAGTTTTCGTCACTGATTGGCGGACAATAGTACCACGATAAATAGTCTACCACTGATCATTGAGGATGTTCGTGGCTTCAAAAGTCCATAAATACGAAGATTTTCAATTTCTTAAGGAAGTATGTTTTCTCTGAATCGACTGTAACAATTACTAATTGTGCCAGTTCAAGAAATTACTAATAGTTTATTTGTTTTATTTATGCATTTAAAAAGAACTGTGTGTGTCGACTCCGACGCACGACTGGAGTTTACTCCTTAAGTACCGTTGTCTTTGATTCTATAGTAGGCAAACAGGGTATCTCATATTGTGATATGGTCGTTCTCTGGCGACCATATCTTTGATTGTCAGCGTGAATTAGAGGTGTGGGATTCTCGAAATGAATCGACATTTTAAAACTCTTAATATGACTTTATTAAGAATATAACTTAAATTTCTAATAAATTAGATAAACTTATATTAAGTGAGAATAAACCAAACACACAGCTGTAGTTAAACCTGATCGCGTAAATTGGATCACTTATCTAAATAATTATATTATCCGTTTACTTCCAATTCTGATAATATTACAAGTCCTAATATCAAATAATCAGTCCTACCTTGATTTGAGCTAAGGTTCAATCACTGTTGAGAGACTTTTAGGCGCGCGTCCAATAGTATGCACCTTGAAGTAATGGCTAGAAATCTTGGTAATCTTTTGATAGGCCGTCAATTCACACTCGTATCTCTTCTAAACATAACTTTCTCTAAATTGCCATCCTGCTTACTAAAACTTTTGTTTTTTTAAAAGCTATCTTATTTGCATTTTACAATTGCATTTCACTTCTTGGATTTCGGTTGGAAAAGATTTGTCATTAATCTTGGTCGTCAAAGAACCCAGTGGTTAGGTTACAGAAAAGACGCGTGAGCCCGTCACAATCCCCTCCAAGAAGCAAAACGTGATTTATTCTAGGGTCTCAATGACCCTTAACCCGCGGTCACTCGAGTCTGTTTTTCTACCGTCGTCACTCGCGGGGTTTAGAGAACACCCCAAACTCTCTCTCTTTTAACGTGTGTATTTAAATAAGAAAATTTTTTTAAGTCAATTATGATATATATTTATGAAGTATAAGAGGTTTTTTGTATTATGCAAACAAAATTGTTAAATTTATTGCATTCAAATGAGACTAGCATTAATTTAAACTAAACCTACAAAATTTTCATTTTGAAGTACACAATTTTATATTTTTTCATACACCACAAGTAAATCGTATATACCAGTAATAAATATACTTTATAATTAATGATAAGGATAGTAAAAAGTAGAAAACTAATATTTTAATCATTTTTCAAACATTCAGAGCAGACTGTATTCATATGCTTTAAGCACATATTTTTCTTACATTGAAGACAAAAACAAATAATATTTACATCTTTTACCCGTGGACAAGCAGTGCAATACCCCTTTTTAGGGGGATTAATGCTCTTTTTAATATATTCTGTGTCAGTAAAGCTTCTTTTGAGTGTTTTGTTAAGGTTTGGGAAATCCGATCTCATATCCCACTGACTGCACAAGATCCATTCTAATATCCTCTAATAATATTGAATATCTCATTTATTTTCAGGAAGAACCGAATGATAGACAAATGAAACATTAATTCCTGCAGTATTAAGTAGATGATAAAATATTCGCAAAGGCCAAAGGTTACATATTCGCGATACATAATATATACTGCACATTTCATCTGTGATATCAACACCACCTGTATTATAAAAATTTATGAGAGATTTCAAGTTTCATCTCTCCAACATTGGTTACGAAATCACGCAGTTATCGTATTCACTTAGTTCATTTTGTCAATCTGTTGATACAGTATCTAATAGACGACAAAGTCGTTATTTCTCCCTTTCTCATGGAGTTTTTGTCATAATTTCTAAAAAACTTTTTGAAATTTTTTTTAAAAAAAATTGTATTTTACAAATATTTTATAGAATTATATTATTTTTATACCGCATTTATTGAAATTTTAAATAAAATATTCGTGCATATTAATATATTTAAAAAAAAAACGTAAACGGAAAGAGTAAAACGTACTTTTCCGTAGATGCTTCGAGTACGAAAATATAACTCAATCACTCGCGGGGTGTTCACAGCACCCCAAATACACTTTTGAAGGTCGTTACATTCCAATCGTCCTAGCGAGATTGATTACATCAGGTCTGAAGGTTCAATGACCTAAAATGGGCAGCTACAGAGAAATTCGTGGCTCTGCGCATTATTTTTAAAATTGTAGGAGGCTTTTCTTGTTGCTGGGGTGTACAGAACACCCCGGGCGAGTGATCGCGGGTTAAGAAATTACGTGCCTAAATTTTTTTTTCTGAATCACCTTACTTTCCAAGTTTAATTTAAATTTTAACCTTGAATCTGCATTATAACTATTAATTTTCAATATAAAACTTAAACTTTCATTTTCATTATTCTTTTTAAATTTTAATTTTCATTATTCATATTAAATTTAATTTTTAATATTACTCCTTAATTTAAACTCTTGACAGCTAGAATAAATTTTACTCAATTAATTAGACCAACATCAACAGCCATGCATTTCAATTTTATGGTAGATTCTCAATTTTTCAACAAATATGGGTATTCCCCATTCATCTTGTAGGATTTACAAAAAAAATTTGCTTTTTTCTACAATCTTCTTCTGTTTAACATTTGTTATATCTATTATGTTGGATTTACAAAAAAAACCTGCTTTCTACCCGGAATTCAGGGTCAGTCACCCTGAAATAAAAACTCTTTAAGTTACTTGGCAAAATCTATATTCACATAATACCAGTATATTTCACAATTTTTATACATTATATATATCACTTTCAAATTACAAAAAATTTTTAACCACACATTTCATCTGGTTCTTCCAAAAAATTGTCATCGTCGCGCCGCACCATTAATGTTATTGTTAGAATCCTGTCTACTCCGCGCTTCCCTGAACCAGATGTACATTAATATGAAACAATATATATATATATGCACACACTATACAATTATAAACATTTTTCAATAAATCATATTATAAAACAAATAACCAAAGGAATTGTCGCATCTCAATGAAGTCATACATTGAAGTAAACAAATTCATGATTACAATTGTTTTCTCCATCAATTGAGAAAAAAAATTTTACAAGTCAAAAGTTCAGAAAAAAATATACATTCATTGTAGTATCAACTTTTGCTTGGATTATAATTTTTAAACACCGCCCGAGACTTCCTTCTTTGCAATAATTCTTCCGACCACTTGTTGGAAAGAACATAAAATGAAACAATACAACCTAATTTTTATGGCTTGTCGTCTCCTACTAGGACTTCCAGCGAAAGTGTGTTGTTACTTTTCGCTTCTCTTCTCATTCCTTGGGTGCTCTTTGATCCCGTCTGCTGCCTGATGTAGGGTCTGTAGTTTTCTCTTCGGCTTTTCCTAGCTTCATTTGACTTCAATCCATTCGCCGGTCGGGAATCTTGGTCCTGTGTCTTGCGTGGTCTTAGGTTATAACGTGCACTATCTTTAACCACTACTCCTTCCTTTCGGTTCCTCTTCCTACTTATATAAATATTATTATCTGATAACAATGGTATTTTTTACTGATTTTATGGTCACCACGTTTTTGTAGTTTTCTTTGTGGTCCACTTGACCAAGATCCATGCGATCGTTTATATCTCAATTATTCCTGTAGTTTTTCTTTTAATTTCTTTTTAATTACTGGAAAAAGAACTAGGTAGTGATATGATAAGTGGTTCGCGCTTATCGGCCCTATCTGTGTATTTCTCACATTGATTTGACTTAAGATTTATCCCTTTTTCCTCTAACTCACGCTTTACATCAGACCCTTTCTTCTTACCATATTGCGACTCATTTGATCTTCGTTGTACGTTTTCCAAACTACTCGTTTCCTGACGTGAACTAATACTATCTGGGAGACCTGTTCCTATCTCAATCTCGTCACATTTCCTATGACGATATATTCTCACTTGATTAACATTGACGGTTAACCTTTTTCCTGACCTCCATATTATATCATTATTATTATTTCTTACTTCTAACACTCTATACGGACCTTCAAATTTTGTTTAAACTTAGTGCAAATTTTATTTGCTGCTGAACTTAAAGGGTGTGTTACTAACAAGACCCAGTCATCCACCTTAATTTGTTTATCACGCCTGCGTCTATTCTAATATTTTCCCCATCTTTCATGTTTATTTTTTGTGTTTCGTCTAGTTTCATCAAACAATTTTTCAATATATCTTACTGCAAATTCTGTTCCGTCGGAAATCATGACTAATTTTTGAAATGGGGTAGTCAACTTTTGACCCAAAAATAATTCCGCAGGTGTTTTTCCCGTCGTTTCATTCACTGCTGTACGAATAGCATAAGCAATTTCATGAAAGAATTGGTCCCAAGTATCGTGTTGATCATTTACATAATTTGCAATCATTTGCACGAGATCGCGATTAACGCGTTCGGTTCTATTTGACCTGAGGTCTATATACAACAGTCTTCACATGCCTTATGCCTAATCTTTCACTTAAATGTTCAAAAATTTCGGATATAAATTGGGGACCGTTATCACTTATTAATTTTATTGGAGCTTTAAAACGCGATCTAAAATTATCAAAAAAAGTAGCTGCTATTTTACGAGCCGAGGCCTTTTTAAGAGGTATAATTTTAGCCTATTTGCTGAAATGATCGGTAATTACTAAAACATATCGATTACGTCTAACTCTCAATGTAGGATACGGACCTAACAAATCTAACGTAACTATCTCATTTGGATAATTTGATACAATCGGATTTAAGAGAACAGGGACGTTCTAACCCTTGAAAAAATCGATTTTTCAATTTTCATCTTAAAAAAAAGTAGATTTAATGCTGATTCCAAAACTGTATAACATGTATAGGTTTAAAGCTTAATATCCGAGTAATTGCGGTTTTAAAATGTAAGCAACAGTTGTCACTCCTGTTGTTTACGTTATAGCACGTCAACTGCCACGACCATCTTGCAGCTGACCGAAGCATGTTTTTCTGTAGATTGGTGTTTTTATATCATTTAATCTAATTTACTTATTTTATTCTTGTGGTTTGAGAAGGACTATAACTACTCAACTCAATCTTGTTTATACCCAAACTGTGTGTGGGTATTTTAAACTTTTTGCTTTCTCGTGCTTGAGTTACAAACACGTGAATTACGAACTTCATATTTTGATTGCTAATTTACTTTTTTTCGTCCACATTCAATTTGTTTGCAATTTGCGAGTATTTTAATTATCAGCAATGCCTCGAACAAAAAAGTTTGGGCAAGTTAAGCGTCGTTTAATCCTTAAAAATACTTCAGTAAATGCTGAGAGTGAACGAGTTGATGTCAGTTCATCTAAAAAGAAAATTGAGAAGAGTGAAGTATCTTTTAAGGACTATGAAGATAATTTTTCAGTTGAAACTCAAAGCAGGTATGTTATTATTGACTTAAATATGCTCAATGATATTTTCAACAATATTGCAAAATGCAGATATTGTGATAGATCTTTCTGCTTTGATGTTGCTGAAAATAAAAGTATTCGCAAAGGCCTTGCTACCAGTGGGTAAGAAACTTGCAAGTATTGTGGTTCTGGTCATTCTACAATGACTTCAAAAACCGTGTCAGGTGGATATGAAGTACATTTGAAGTTTGTTTATGGCATGAGGTGCATTGGAATTGACAAAAGTGCAGCTCAGATATTTTGTGCACTGATAAACTTACATCCTCCTCCTCCTCCTCCAGCTAAATTTGAAAGACTGTATACGCCAATTTTGAAAGCGTTGGAAACTCTTTCATCTCGTTCAATAGTTAACAGCGTTAATGAAGCTGTCATTGAAAATGAACACAGTAAAAACATAGCAATTGCTCTTGATGGGACCTGGCAGAAAAGAGGACACTCTTCGAAGAATGGCGTGGTAACGGCAACTTCTCTCGATAATGGAAAAGTTATTGATTTTCAGTGCCTATCAAAATATTGCTTTGAATGCAAAAACACGAACAAAACCTGTGATAATTGCCAGGTAAACATCATGGATTTAGTGCGGGAATGGAGAGTGAAGGAGCATTGCGGATTGTCAGTCGCTCCTTACCAAATTACAATGTTCGGTATGTTCAGTACCTTAGAGATGGAGATTCGAAGGGGTTCCTAAAAGTTCAAGAATCAAACATATACGGTGATGAATTTCCTGTTGAAAAACTAGAATGTATCGGCCACATCCAAAAGAGGATGGGAGACAGACTGAGATTCCTAAAGAACAATTTAAAATCCACCAAGCTGTCAGACAACAAACCAATATCTGGACGAAGAAGGCTGACAGATGCAGAAATTCATCTGCTGCAAACATATTATGGCCTAGCCATAAGAAGAAATGTTGGAAAATCAGTCGCATATATGTCCAACTCCATCTGGGCAATATATTTCCATAAACTGTCGACAGATGAAAATACGCAACATGCTTTGTGCCCTATGGGAGAAGAAAGTTGGTGTGGGTGTGACGGCTCACGCGTCCTTTCTTTAACATAACCTCTGTGTTCTTTGACGGCCAAGATTAATGGCAAATCTTTTCCAACCCAAATACAAGAAGTGAAACGAAGGATAGATGCAAATAAGATAACCTTTAAAAGGAAAGAAGTTTTAGTAAGCGTGATGGCAATTTAGAGAAAGTTCAGTGTAGAAAAGGTAGAAGTGTAATTTGACGGCCTACCCAAGAATCACGGACATTTTGCCATTTACTACAAGGTGCATACCATTGCACTCGAGCATAGCTGAATATCTGAAGTTGATTGGACCGTTGCTTGGAATTCAAGGTAAAAAGATTATTTTCCGAATTCGAAATATTATTAGGATTGAGAGTAGGCGGATATTATAATTATATAGATAAGTGATCTAATTGCGCGATCTGTGTTAACTACGGCTACGTGTTTTCGTTTATTCTCACTTAATATAAGTTTGTTCGATATATAAGTAATTTAAGTTAAACTCTTAATAAAACTCATATTAGGATTTCTAAAATGACTCTTCATTTTGAGAATCCCAGACCTCTAACTTACGCTGAAACCCCACGATATGGTGAACAAAGATCGGCCATATCACATTGGCGCCCGAACCGTATTAATTTATATGACTCTGGGTTAGGACATTGAAGCGGGTTTGGTATTTTACCAGAAATGTGCTTTTCTGGATCCGAGAACGTGACTGAATTTTTCGAGGCCATAGACAATTAAATAAAATTACTAAAAATACCTAGTGATCTAGCATGTGCTTATTTGAAAGGTCATCTCAGGGATAGGGCTCAAGATTGGTATCAAATATTCTAATCAGTGTTAGTGCAGGAAACCACCACGGATTTCGCGCAACTAAAAGCAGATTTTGCGAAAGCTTTCCCCGCCATAAAAAAAAGAAAGAGTTAGAAACGAGGTTTTTCGAGTCCCAACAGGAAAGAAATCAGGAACCAACAGATTCTGTTTACGATTTGCTCAAAATACAGAAGAGTTTAGAACTAAGGATGTCGCAGGCGGATTTGGTTGATCACATTTTTGTTAGTTTCGAACCACAAGTCCAGGCCTATGTTTAGGTCCAGAATCCACAGAACACGGTACAACTTTTAGAAATCTTAGCTAAATTTGAAGAAAGGTATTCTTACAAATTAAAAAGGGGTACGCAGAATAGCGATAATGTGGAAAGACGGAGTCAAAACGAGCATAGGATGTCTAATTTTGATGATAATCGCAGAAACTGGAGAAATCCTGAAGTTGGGCCTAGACCAAATAATGGCAGAAATGATTCTAGAGGTACTTATGAGAATGTTCGTCAAAGTAATAGGTGGTTCGAGAGTAGGAATATATTTCAGAATGATGATCAGGGATTCAACGAAAGGGGATACCAATTTCGAAAAGATCGAAATGATAATTTTAATAGAGGGGACCGCAGAAATAGGGGTTTGAGTGAGAAATTCAATCGAGGCGATAGGATGCAAAGGGGACGATTGAATGTTTTGAAAGTTAATGAAGTTCATAATCAAGAGAAATCGGCAGTGGATATACCAAGTAAATTTTCTCCGATATGTATATCACCCGTAGAACTTCCCTATGTTCCTATTTTCTTAAATAACACATTTTTGAAAGCGCTATGGGACACCGGAGCGGAGAAATCATTTATATCGGAAGAAATATATAAAAAATATTTTTTTTTATAAACAAGTAAAAAAATCACGAGCTCAGGTGATCACAGCACAGGGAGCGAAATGCAAAAATATAGGAATTGTAGAATTGATTCTTCGTATCCGGGAATTTGAAAAACCTTGGTTGTTTCATGTGTTGGCTGATTTGGAATACCCATGTATTCTGGGAGTTGATTTCATAAGTGGATCAAAGATTGTTTTAGACTTTGATCGAAAATCGTTGAAGATTCCCGATTCACAGATAGACAGGGTGGTTGAAACAGTTGAAGATGAAAATGTTGAAATAGATCTGTCTAAGACAAAGTTGGAGGATAAGCAAAAACAGGAATTACAAAATTTGTTTAGTTGTTTTAAGGGATTGTTCTCAGACAAACCAGGACTTACTCATATTTTATACCATGAAATTGATACGGGAGATAATCCACCGGTAGTCTCCACGCCTTAGAAATAGGATCGGTAAAAACAAGCTATAATAAATTATCATATTGAAAAAATGTTAAGAGAAGAAACCATTGTTCCAATTCAATCCCAGTAAGCGTCACCGGGTGTGTTATGTAAGAAAATAATGGGTTACCACCGGATAATCCGGAAGCATATAGATTTGCTTTAGACTATAGGGAACTAAATTCGATCACTAAGTACCCACGATACCCCTTACTATTAATAGATGATTTAATAACGAATATCTCCTATACGACAATAATGTCATCTCTTGATCTAAGAAGTGGGTTCTTTCAAATGGCTGTAAACCACAGTGATATTGTTAAGGCCGCATTCGTAGTAAAAAGTGGCACTAACGCATTTCGGCGTATGCAGTTTGGCTTATCAGGGGCGGCTCCCAATTTTCAAAAGGCAATTGATCTAATACTGAAACCGGTGGGAAGTTTGTTGGTGTTTATATGGACGATGGAATTATTACGTCTCCATCGTTCTCTCATCATGTTGTGCATTTAAGGGAGGTTTATTCGTTATTGCAAGATGCAGGATTGACATTAAATAAGGATAAATTTAAATTTGGGTGCGATGAATTGAAGTATTTAGGATTGATTATTAGTAAGGAAGGAATCAAAACGGATGAGACAAAGGTTCGAGCCATACTAGAGATTAAACACCCACGGAACTCAAAAGAGGTGTCTAAGTTTTTGGGCATGTCCCAGTGGTACGCGAAATTTATTAAAATTTATGCTGATCTTGGTGAGCCCCTTTATAATCTTAAACGAAAATTAAAAAAATTCATCTGGTCCACTGATGCGCAGAAGACATTCGAAGCGGTCAAGGCGGCCATAAAAAAAGGCACCAGTTTTAAAATTGCCGTAATATAAAAAGCCCTTCGAATTATTTACAGATACCAGTTCAATAGATTTGGGAGCAGTTCTCAATCAGGAACAAAGACCAGTTACATTTGCTTCACGTACTCTGAACAACGCGGAGAGGAATTATACGGTAACCGAAAGAGAATGTCTAGCAGTAGTATGGGCGTTGAACAAATTCCGAACATATTTAGGATCAATGCCAATTAAAGGTATTACAGATCACGCTGCTTTAACACGTTTAACGCATGGAAAAAATTTGTCGAGTAGGATGATCAGATGGGCTCTCAAATTAGTGGAATTTAATATAGAATGGGAACATAGACCTGGAACTAAAAATGCGGTGGCAGACTTTTATCTCGAAACCCGGTTGAAAGTATAATGGGAGAAAAAGTTAATTGTGCAATAATCAGAGATCTAGTACTTACGTCGCGAGAACAGTTAATAACAGAGCAAAAGAATGACCCAGAATTAGGTCATATCTATAGATATTTAGAAAACCCGGAAGATAACTCTGTTAATGCGACGATATGTGAGAATTGGTCCCGCGACTTCCGTCTAATTGAAGGCTTCTTGTTTCATGCGAAACATGAAGTATACATGCGTAAACATGCGTGTATACATTCCAAAGTCTTTAAGAAATGACATCTTACGCGAATTCCACGACAAGCCATTCGCAGGTCATTTTGGCAGATTTAAAACTTGTCATAAAATTCGGGACGTTTGTTATTTCCCGTATATGAGAAAATTTTTTGATCAATATGTCTCTACATGCCATATGTGCCAAGTTAATAATTATAAAATGCGTTACCATCTGGTCGATTAAATCCAATTGTATCAAATTATCCAAAAAATATAGTTACGTTAGATTTGTTAGGCCCGTATCCTACATCGAGAGTGAGACGTAATCGATATGTTTTAGTACTTACAGATCATTTCAGCAAATGAGCTGAAAATATACCTCTTAAAAAGGTAATAATAGTGGATACTTTTTTTGATAATTTTATATCGCGTTTTGGAGCTCCAATAAAATTAATAAGTGATAATGGTCCCCAATTTATATCCGAAATTTTTGAACATTTAAGTGAAATATTAGGCATAAGGCATGTGAAGACTGTTGCATATAGGCCTCAAGCAAATAGAACACAACGAGTAAATCGCGATCTAGTGCAAATGATTTTAAATCATGTAAATGATCAACACAATTCTTGGGACCAATTCTTACAAGAGTTTGCTTACACTATTCGTACAGCAGTGAATGAAACGACGGGAAAAACCCCTGCGTAATTACTTTTGGGTCGAAAGTTGATTACCCCATTTAAAAAATTAGCAATGGTTTCGGACGGAACTGAATTTGCAGTAAGAAATATTGAGAAATTGTATGATGAAGCTAGACTAAAAACAAAAACTAAACATGAAAGATGGGAAAAATATTATAACAGACGCAGGCGGGATGTACAAATTAAGGTAGTTGACTGGGTCTTATTAGAGACACACCCTTTAAGCTCAGCAGCGAATAAAATATGCGCGGAATTCAAACAAAAATTTGAAGGTCCGTATAGTGTTAGAAGTAAGAAATAATAATAATATTGTAATATGGAGGTCAGGAAAAAGGTTAACCGTCAATGTTGATCAAGTAAGAATATATCGTCATAGGAAATGTGACGAGATTGAGTTAGGAACAGGTCGCTCGGATAGTATTAGTTCACGTCAGGAAACGAGTAGTTTGGAAAACGTACATCGAAGATCAAATGAGTCGCAATATGGGAAGAAGAAAGGGTCTGCGGTAAAGCATGATTTAGAGGAAAAAGGGATAAATCTCAAGTCAAACCAATGTAAGAAACACACGGATAGGGCCGATAAGCGCGAATCACTTATCAGATCACTACTTAGCTCTTTTTCCAATAATAAGACTAGAATTAAAAGAAAGCGTCCAGATAGAGGAGATAAACGGTCGTATGGATCTTGGTCAAGTAGACCACAAAGAAAGTGGCAGAAATGTAGACCCAATAACATAAATAAAAGACCATTGTCATCAGATAATATTTATATATATGTAGGAAGAAGAACCGGATGTAAGCAGCTGGGGTTCAAGATAGAAGAAACTACAACTTGCGACCACGCAAAAGAAAGGATCAGCAGTCCCGACCGG
>BMAV01002471.1:168520-199639 GCA_019973955.1 Trichonephila inaurata madagascariensis | reverse complement strand
TCTGTGTTCTTTGACGGCCAAGATTAATGGCAAATCTTTTCCAACCCAAATCCAAGAAGTGAAACGAAGGATAGATGCAAAAAAGATAACCTTTAAAAGGACAGAAGTTTTAGTAAGCGTGATGGCAATTTAGAGAAAGTTCAGTGTAGAAAAGGTAGATGTGTAATTTGACGGCCTACCCAAGAATCACGAATATTTCGCCATTTACTACAAGGTGCATACTATTGCACTCGAGCATAGCTGAATATCTGAAGTTGATTGGACCGTTGCTTGGAATTCAAGGTAGGAAGATTATTTTCCGAATTCGAAATATTATTAGGATTGAGAGTGGGTGGATAATATAATTATATAGATAAGTGATCCAATTGCGCGATCTGTGTTAATCATGGCTACGTGTTTTGGTTTATTCTCAATTAATATAAGTTTGTTCGATATATAAGTAGTTTAAGTTAAACTCTTAATAAAAGTCATATTAAGAATTCTAAAATGTCTCTTCATTTCGAGAATCCCACACCTCTAACTTACGCTGAAACCCCACGATACAAAGATACAAAGATCGGCCATATCACACGGGTACAATAAAAGCATTGCATCAGGTGAAAAATACACCCACAAACATTCCCTCCCAGAAGCAGTTTTTTTTTTTAAATTAAAAAAAAATTTAGGGACTTAACTCCAAAAGAACTGTTATTAAAATGTTTGCATGGCCAAACTCAGAACCCCAACGAAAGCTTTAATAACTGTGTGTGGAATCGTGTGCCGAAAAACACATTTGTGAGCAGAAGAACTTTGCAAATGGGTGTTATGGACGCAGTTACATGCTTCAATGAAGGTGCATACGCAAGGACAGAAGTATTAAAAGCATTAAAAATCAATCCAGGCATCAACACTTGTGAAGGCCTTCGCAAAATTGAATATGTGAAAATTTGTGAAGCTGAGATGGCTGTTCAAAAAGCTACCAAAGAAGCCAGAACAACAAAAAGGCAAATTAAAAGGAAGCAGGTTGCTTTAGAACAGTCAATGCAAGATGAGTACAGTGCTGGAAATTTTTAAAATACAAATCATAGGTAAGTTCATCATTTTATTTAGTTTTTTTCAATTTTCTCAAAATGTGTTTTTTCAGTTTTTAGGTACATGTGTAGAAAATTCTATTTGTTATATTTTAATGAAACTTGGTATGAGCTTTTGTGTCATGATAATGTATTTAATGCTACTAATTTTATTTCTGAAATGTTAATATTTTTACTTTTATTGCTCAATTTCTAAAAAAAAAATGCCATTTTTATCAAAATTTCAAAAAGTCAAAATTCAAAATTTTTAAAAAAAAATTCTGTGCAAGGAAATATAAAAAGAACTATTACATTTAAATAAAGGTACAATTTTATAAATAAAACAGCATGTTTAGTGGTGTTATATGTTATAAAAGGAAAGATACATGTACCTAAAGAGCACCATGTATCCGAAAACCTTTTTTTGGTGTGTGCTTTTTCGAATCCTTATATTTCTTAAAGTATTTTATATATTTAATAATTTTATGTTGTAGTATATTAAGAAAAATATATAGATTGTATGACACAAATTTTTTATTTATGGAGTCTTTCTGTTTTTGAAAATAATGTTCTTTCGAAAAGAAAAATTTTGCTCATTTTGTGTCATCGAGAACGTCCCGGTTCCCTTAATCGACCAGCTGGTAACGCGTTTTTGAAATTATTAACTTCGCACATATGGCATGTAGAGACATATTGATCAATAAATTTTCTCATATACGGGAAATAACAAACGTCCCTAGTTTTATGATAAGTTTTAAATCGGCAAAAATGACATGCTATGGGCTCGTCATGAAATTCTCGTAAGATTTCGTTTCTTAAAGACTTTGGAATGCATACACGCATTTCACCTAACTACGTTGCGTGTTTCGCATAAAACAACAAGCCTTCAATTAGACGGAAGTCGCGGGACCAATTCTCACATATCGTCGCATTAACAGAGTTATCTTTCGGGTTTTCTAAATATCTATAGATATGACCTAATTCTGGGTCATTCTTTTGCTCTGTTATTAACTGTTCTCGCGACGTAAGTACTAGATCTCTGATTATTGCAGAGTTAACTTTTTCTCCCATTATACTTTCAACCGGGTTTCTGGATAAAACATTGGCAACCACATTTTGAATTCCAGGTTTATGTTCTCATTCTATATTAAATTCTGCTAATTTGAGTGCCCATCTCTGATCATCCTACTCGACAAATTTTTCCCATGATTTAAACATGTTAAAGCATCGTGATCAGTAATAACTTTAATCAGCAGTGATCTTAAATATGTTCTGAATTTATTTAGCGCCCACACTACTGCTAAACATTCTCTCTCGGTTACCGTATAATTCATCTCAGCGTTTCTCTACGAGAAACAAGTACAACTAGTCTCTGTTTTTGATTTGGAACTGCTCCCAAATCTATTGAACTTACATTTGTAAATAACTCGAAAGGCTTTTTGAAATTCAGCAATTTTAAAACTGGCGCCTTTGTCATGGCTGCCTTGACCGCGTCAAATTCCTTCTGAGCCTCAATGGACCAAAAAACAGTTTTAAATTTTCGTTTAAGATTAGAAAGGGGTTCGCAAAGATCAGCATAATTTTTAATAAATTTCACGTACCACTGGGACATACCCAAAAACTTGGATACCTCCTATGAATTACGTGGTGGTTTCATCTCTAGTATGGCTCGAACCTTTGTCTCATCCGTTTTGATTCATTCCTTACTAATGATTAATCCTAAATACTTTAATTCATCACAACCAAATTTACATTTATCTTTATTTAATGTCGATCCTGCATCTTGCAATAACGAAAAAAACCTCCCTTAAATGCTCAACATGGTGAGTGAACGATGGAGACGTAATAATGTCATCCATATACACACTCACAAACTTCCCTATCACCGGTTTCAGGATTAGGTCAATTGCCTTCTGAAAATTGGGAGCCGCCCCTGATAAGCCAAATGGCATATGCCGAAATGTGTCAGTGCCACCTTTTACTACGAATGCGGTCTTAACAGTATGACTGGGGTTTACTTCCATTTGAAAGTATCCACCTCTTAGATCAAGAGATGACATTATTGTCGCGTATAGGGGATATTCGTTATTAAATCATCTATTAACGGTAAGGGATAGCGTGGATACTTTGTAATAGAATTCAGTTTCCTATAGTCTACCGCAAATCTATATGCTTCCGGATTATCCGGTGGTAACCCATTATTTTTCTTACATAACACAATCGGTGACGCGTACGGGGAATGAATTGGAACAATGGTTCTTTCTCGTAACAGTTCCTCTACATGATAATCGAGTATCGCTTGTTTTTAATGATCATACCTGTATGGCCTGGAAACTACTGGTGGACTACCTCCCGTATCAATTTCATGGTATAAAACATAAGTAAGACCTGGTTTGTCTGAGAACAATCCCTTAAAACTACAAAACAAATTTTGTAATTCCTGTTTTTGCTTACCCTCTAACTTTGTCTTAGACAGATCTATTTCTACATTTTCTTCCTCAATTGTTTTATCGACCTTTTCTTTTTGCGAATCGGGAATCTAACGATTTTCGATCAAAGTCTAAAACAATCTTTGATCCACTTATAAAATCTACCCTAAGAATACATGGATTTTCCACATCTGTCAACACAGGAAATAACCAAGGCTTTTCAAACTCCCTAATTGGAATATTCAATTCTACAATTCCTATATTTTGACATTTCGCTCCTTGTTCTGTGATCACTTGAGCTCGCGATTTTTTTTTACTTGCTTTTAAAAAAAATATTGTTTATATATTTCCTCCGATATAAATGATTTCTCCGCTTCGGTGTCCAAAAGTGCTTTCAAAAATGTGTCATTTAATAAAATAATTGACGGGTGATATACATATCGGAGAAAGTTTAATTGGTATATCCACTGTCGAGTTCTTTTGATTATTTTGAACTTCATTAACTTACAAAACATTCAATCGTCCTCTTTGCATCCTATCGCCTCGACTGAAATTCTCACCACTCGAACACCTATTTCTGCGTTCCCCTCTATTAAAATTATCCTTTCGATCTTCATTTCGAAATTGGTATCCCCTTTCGTTCAATCTCCGATCATCGTTCTGAAATCTATTCCTACTCTCGAACCACTTATTACTTCGACGGCCATTCTCATAAGTACCTCTATAATCATTTCTGCCATTATTATCTACGCCCAACTTTAGAATTTCTCCAGTTTCTACGATTATCATCAACATTAGGCATCCTATGCGCATTTTGACTCCGTCTTTCCATATTATCACTATTCTACGAACCCCGTGTTAATTTGTAAGAATACCTCTCTTCAAATTTAGCTAAGGTTTCCAAAACTTGTACCTTGTTTATGGATTTCGGACCTCCACATAGTCCTGGACTTGTGGTTCGAGTCTAACAAAAATGTGATCTATCAAGTCCGCCTGCGACATCCTTAGTTCTACCTTTTTGTGGGTTTTTAACAAATCGTAAGCAAAATCCGTTGGCTCCTGATACCTTCCCTGCTGAGAGATATAAAACCTAGTTTCCAAATCTTTCTTATTCCTTATAGCGGGGAATGCTTTTGATAGTTCTGCTTTTAGCTGCGCGTAATACGTCGCGGTATCTTGCACTAACACTGATCTGAATATCTGATACCAATCTCGGGCCCTTCCCCGGAGATGACCTTTCAAATAAGCACATACTAAATCACTAGGTATTTCTAGTATATTTATTTGATTGCCTTTGGCCTCCAGGAATTCTGTCACATTCTCCGACCCGGAAAAGCATATTTCTGGTAAAATACCAAACCCACTCGAGTTTCCAACCCCAGGGTCATATAAATTAAATTTGTTCGGGTGCCATTGTGATATGGTCGTTCTATGGCGACGATATTTTTGATTGTCAGCGTAAATTAAAGGTGTGAGATTCTCGAAATGAATCGACATTTTAAAATCCTTAATATGACTTTATTAAGAATATAACTTAAATTTCTAATAAATTAGATAAATTTATATTAAGTGAGAATAAACCAAACACACAGCTGTAGGTAAACCTGATCGCGTAACTTGTATCACTTATCTGAATAATTATATTATCCGCTTACTTTCAATCCTGATAATATTACAAGTCCTAATATCAAATAATCAGTCCTACCTTGATTCGAGCTAAGGTTCAATCACTGTTGAGAGACTTTTAGGCGCGCGTCCAATAGTATGCACCTTGAAGTAATGTCTCGATATCCCGGTAACTTTACGATAGGCCGTTAATTCACACTCGTATATCTTCTAAACATAACTTTCTCTAAATTACCATCCTGCTTACTAAAACTTCTGTTCTTTTAAAAACTATCTTATTTCTTTTTTACAATTGCATTTCACTTCTTGGATTTGGGTTGGAAAAGATTTGTAATTAATCTTGGCCGTTAAATAACCCAAAGGTTATGTTACAGAAAAGACGCGTGAGCCCGTCACAATGTTATACTTAAAGTAATATCTGAGAATATTATAAGTGTATATATGAAAGTGCATTGCTGTTTGTAAGAAATACAACACCATGAAGGAATCATTAAATTAAATGAACTTTGCAGCAAATATCAACCTTACAATTTTAATTTAAATAGTAAAGTTTCTGAATCATCGAGCTTGCGTGGCATGCGCAGCGCTCTCTGAACTAATGCTGAAAGTTTATAAATAGAGGGTGGTAGCGGGACGTTGAAAATAGTTAATGATTAGTTGTTAGTAGCGAACGTTTAGTGAGACCTAAGTATGCCTCCACGATTAAATAAGGAGAAATTCCAACAAATTACGGAGTTTGAACGGCGCAGGATTATCAGCCTTCGAGATAGAGAATATTCCTGTCACGCAATATGAGCTCGTGTGCAGAGAAACCGTTCCACAGTGATGCGAGTTTGGAAGCAGTGGACCGACGAGCACCGAACAACTCGAAAAACAGACGGTGACGTCAACTTGCAATGATCGACATCTGCTCCTCATGGCGGCGAATGGCCGTACAACTTCTTCTAGACAGTTGGCAGCACATTAGTAAACTGCTACAGGTGTACTAATGTCAGCTTCGTCAATTCGTCGATGTCTGCTGCACTGTTAATTGCGAGCAAGGAGCCACACGGTTCCCCCTCACGGCAAACCATCGACGGCTGCACCTGCAATGGACCCATGAGCACAGAGCCTGGCAAGCTGATTGGCACAAAGTTGTCTTTTCAGATGAATCACGTTTCAATTTGTGAGACCATGAGGGCCGCATTGGTATTAAACGCTATGTCGTTGAAAGCTACCTTCCAGAGCGCGTTATTGAACGAAATAGTGGCCTAACACCAGGAGTTATGAATTGGGGTGCTGTTTCGTATAATGGATGATTTAATTTACTATGAATTGAGGGTAATTTCAATAGCAAAAGGTACGTCCGTGAAAAGCTACTGCCCGAAGTGGTTCCCTTCATTCAAGGCATCACTGGAGCTAAGGATCATGCACACCCACATGTCGCAAAGACTGTTCCAGACTTCTGTTCAACACATTCTTCCTTGGCTTGCTTATTCGCCGGATTTGTCACCTATTGAGCCCGTGTGGGATTTGGTTATTCGGCGTCTCGCTCGTGATTCTCGTCCTGCAGCTTCAAAAGACTAACTTTTGTAGCTCATACAAGCGATATGCAATTCTTTTCCACACGCAGACATTCAAAATATGTTTGAATCTGTGCCACTGCGTATAGCAGCAGATACTACAGCGCGTGGTGGCTACACCAAATACTGATTTCGGACACCTAATATTATTTTTTTGCTTTGAAAATTTCGTCATTTTTTTGCACTAATACAAGTTGCTTATGCATTAAATATCTTTTAATTTTAATGATTCCTTAATGGTGTTGTTTTTTTACAAACATCAAATTATTATGTATTCTTTATTCTATTTATATTTTTGATATTGATTCGTTAAAATAATGTATATATATATACACACATACATATATATATATACATATATATATATATATAAGTAAATATAATAGTAATAAGTAATAATAGTAAGTAAGTAATATATAGTAAGACCCCGCTTAACGCTTTTTCAGTTTAACGCTCTTTTATTTGAATTGTGGGATTCCCCAAAATAGCACGCAGCGTTAGCCTTCCCGATATCCGAAGCAGTTTATCTGTGTTTCTTCTTTCCAGCGGTATTATAAGAAAGTATTTTTATCGTTTCAAACATTTGTTGACGTTATTGTAAGTATAAATTAATATAATATAACGATTGCTATAGTGACAAATATTATGATTTTTAGTTTTTATCATGACTGATAGTAAAAAAACACGAAAATAAAGCAACAAGAAAAAGCATTTCACTAGAAACTAGAATGCAAGTGATTAGAAGATCAGATATTGGTGAACGTAAATCTCAAATTGGTGCTGCATTGAATGTGGCAACTTCAACAATAAGAAACATTCTTAAGAATAAAGAAAAAAATACTGTCATCGGTAACTGCAACTACGACAAGCTCTGAAACTAGAACTACCCGTTCTAGAAATAATACAATAGAAGAAATGGAAAAACGACTTTCTGTATGGATAGACGACGAAATTGAGCGCAAAATGCCATTACGCCAATCTACCTTCTTGATAAAATGGCAGAAAATTGGAAATACAGAAGAAACTGAATGGTCTGAATTGTAAACATACTGACTTAGAATATTATTTATTTTTATATGCATTTTCGTTTATTATGTTTCTTTATTTGTAAGAAATAAATTTTTGTTTTATTGTTATAAAAACATAATTAATAAATTTAATGGTAAAATAAATGTTTAATTTTCTACCCATCTTCCCCCAACCCCATTATTTACATGATGAGATAACCTCGTTTAACGCTGTTTCATATTACGTTCTACTTTGATGGAACATATACCCAGCGTTAAGCCGGGTCTTACTATATATATATATATATATATATATATACTAGCTGTACCCAGCCACGCGTTGCTGTGGCGCTCAGTCTTGTTAAACAGAAAACGCATGTTTTCAGTATGTTAAAACATTTGCATTGCTGGTATGATCTTTTATAAAAAAAATGTATAAATATATATACGCAAAACTTTCCTTAAATGATACCATTTATAATTTGTTAACCAAATGGTTGAAGTTATTACGGCTTATTTTTGTCCTTATGTTAAGAACCTAAATTTATTTACATTGTCTTTAGAGTGCAGACCTCAAGTTTGAAGATAAATTTTAAATGGCTCTACTTTGGATTCCTTGAGGGCAATGGGTTGGTTTTACAATGCTTATGGATATTTCTATTAAATCAGAGGTGTGTTCACAAATGCACATTTACCCAAACAATGTCACTTGGAAACATGAATTGTATTTCCTGATGTTATACAGGAAATGTTTTGATTCTTAATTATATCTAGCAAGAAAAAATTTTAATGGCTCTGTGATTCTCCAAGTTGAGGCAGTTTAATTTTTTCAGTGATACAAAACATTCCTTTCGTTTCTCCCTTAAATTCCAGAGCATTGCAATAATAATACACTTCTATCATTGTGTAGATGAGAACATGATGCCTTTCAATTTATTGAAGTTATACTTTTGGGGCGTTATAGAGAAATAGGATGAGGGTAAATTTTTACGATGCAAGCGTACACCGTCATGGATGTGACGCAAACCCGTCATGGATGCGACAACGCTTTGTCTAGAAATATACAGAACGGGATGGATCAATCCCTCCTTCGAAATTCTCAGAAAAATATTTCTCTTCCTTCCCTAAAGAAGGGGACTCCCGGGTTTCAACCAGAGACCTCTCGATCTGCAGTTGAATGCACTACCACTGAGCTTTATCCCCGCGTCAGCGAACCTTTGCTTTGCGTTCCCCTTAGGAACGGATACAAAAATGATTTGTCTAGAAATATACAGAACGGGACAAATCATTTCCGCCTTCGAAATTTTCAAAAAAAATGTTTCTCTTCACTTCTCTAAAGAAGAGGACTCCCGGGATTGAACAGGGGACATCTTGCTCCGCAGTCTAATGCTCTACCACTGAGCTATCCCCCCGCGTCTGCTAATCTTTGCTTTGCGTTCCGTAGGAACGGATACGAAAATGCTTTGATTAGAAATATGCAGAACGGGACCGATCCTTGCTGCCTTCAAATTTCTCAAAAAAAATGTCTCTCTTCACCCTCCGAAACATTCAATATGAGATCACACACATCAATCACACACACTTTTTTTTGTGAACTTGCCGAAATCTGCTATTTTCAACCCCCATTATTAGTTATTTATCCTGATATTCCACCTTCCTTCCTTCGTTTCGCTTATAACTAAGTAAAATGTTTCACTGCGCGTATTTAACCCGTATTTCGAAGGAAACAAACCTGGCTTGAATGAATTGTATAACTCATATTGCATTGTATATCTTAATTTTTTCTACTACCCTTCCTGCAATTGCTTCGGTACTTTTGCATATTTGATTTATAACAAAGCTGGTTACCACTAGATTTAAAAGTATCAAGATTATCTCTCATGTTTTTCCTCCTTTTTGAAGCTGAATATATTGATTCTTCATCGATGTCAGATTCTGTGAATACTCCATACTTCAGTTTTGTTTCGGATGCTCTCAAAACCAGCGCACAGTGGTATTTCAAACATTATCCTTTTTTCAGTATAAAACCTTAACACAGTGCTTTTCAAACTTTCAACATTTGCGACCCAATTCTCATCACGCCCTCCATACAATATTAATGTATTTTGGCTCCAAAGCTACAATTCAATTTTAATTATAAACCGAACAAATTCTCAGGTATTAAATTTTGCTTATAATTTTGTAAATTATTAACCTATGGGTGTTACTAGTTATTATTAAACTTGTTCTTAACTTAATATATTGTTAAATTGATTACCGTGTATTACCGATACATTTATGTGTAAATGTTATGTTATTTAGGTCAGAATGTATTTTTTGTTTGCTTCCTTTCAGTAAATTTGTAATTTTTAAAATATTTTATTTTCAACTTTTCGATATGATAGCACCCTTCTCATGACTCCTTGGGATCCACAGTTTGAGACAAGCTACCATAACAATTGTTTTATAAGACCTAATTTTATGCGAAATAAAAATCTTGTTTGAGATTAATTACACTTTATATTCGATTATTTTTGATTCCCCCCTTTTTTTGTCCTTCCTTACATTACAAAGGTTCTTTTTTATTTCTGTTATCTTATTCGCTAATACAAAGTCATGAAAAATTTCTTCTAACCACTCTTTTTACCAAGCAACATAGAGATCACCTAAAATCCATTTTAACTTACCACTTTTTCTTTGAATACTGAATATTATCAAGTATTAATCAAGGATATTCGCAGAACTCTTACATGTAATGTGTGTGAATGCCGAGAAAGTACTAAAATTTAATTATTTACACTTGGAATAATACTAAATTTTCAACTTTTCGAAAAACCAAACCTTTGCTTTCAAACAGGTTAATTTAATTCACAATGAAAGAGTTGCTTAAGGTACTAGGAACATCTCTGCTATAAATAAAAGTTATCCCTTCTGTAAAGAAAAAGAATCAAACCTTTCTTCTGAGGACCAAAAGAAGATTTAAAAAAGCAACATATCTGCAACTAATAATTTTAGTTTCAGAGTAAAACTGAAAAAACGAGCTGATTGTTCAGAAGAACCTGTCTTTAAAAAAAATCATTTTTCTCTAAATATTCTCGTTACCTTGTTTTAATTATCATCATAATCACTTCCGGATAGAAATTTTGCTTCTGGATCACCAAAACCTTAATATGTATTAAGAGGGAAAGGAGCGAGTGAATATTAACGTCATCCTTTTCAGCTACACAAGGGCTTTTGACAACATGAACTCGTTCTTTCGAACCATGGTCAAGTGACGAGGACGACACCTGAGTTGGTCTCTCCTAATTTTCAAACCACACCAACGGGAGGACTCTTTAGCCCCGACTCTGAGTGAATAAAACCAGTACAACAGGCTCCTGAGAGACAGGATGCTTTGCAATAAGGGATTTTGTTTTTCAGATTAAAACCTTTCACAAGTCATCTACAAAAAATCGCAGGTACCGCTCTAACACTTCAATAAGCTTTTAAATTTTGAACTCCATTTTAATCCACAAAAGATCACAAATACAAAGATAGAGTGAAATCTTCATCTCGGATACCAGGTACAAATGTCCACTAAGTGTCTGACGAGATAATTGACCCAATTGAGTGACAGTTTCGATGGAGTAATGGACTTCTTGAGATCCCGGCCCATCGAGACTGCCTGAAGTACCCACTCTGATAAATTATTAGATATTTTTCTGGTCTTTTGTCCGTCTTACGCCTCATTATGCTCAACAGCTTTGAAACCACTTCTGTTGAGCAGGAGTTTATCACGTTAGTCCATAAAATCTATGAGGGATCGTCCACGAATACATTTTCACCAACGAGTTCCTCACAGACCCCATCTATCTACGAAGAGGTAATGGACATTTTAGTAATTTCAAGAAATAATAGTTAAAGCTAGAAAAAATATTTTGGAAAACATTAGAAAATCTAACACGTGGAAGATCCTTTTCAGAAGCATCAACAAATTTATTTTAGTATAAAGTGGAGAAGGAGAATATGCAAGATATACTTCGTAAATTAAGATTTGGAAGAGATGTTAAAGGGAAGAAACAATTTAAAAAAACACTTCAAGAGATAAATAGTCTTAGAGCGGAAGCCGTGCTTATCAATCAGTTGAAAATAGGAAAATGTTAAAACAACAAAAGAGGATTGTATTTGTTCACGGCTTCTGCGTTAGAACTGCTGATAGACCGATTATCATTTGTAGAAATTCCTCATGTTGAGTCAATTTATGGTAATTATACATTAGAACTTCTTATTGGCTTATGTGAGTCTTATTTGAACCTTTTACCCCTTTTCCTTCAGATTCAAACAAGAAGTTAAAAAGCTAATTGGTATAAGTTAAAAGAAATAATTATGTATACAGTTCCATTGAATTATCTGTTGAGCACGATATCACTGTTTTCAGAATGTCATATTTAGTCCACCGATCGCCGAATTTCTTCGTAAAAAACCACACTGATAAGGTAGTTTATAAGCCTGTCCTTCATTTTGAATCGCATAAAAAAAAATTTATCTAGTGCTAAAACTGTACTTCAATATTATAGGCTAGATAGCTAAAAAAAAGGGCAAAGTTTCTGTTATGTGCAAAATTCCTCATGCTTAAACAAGAGAATTTAATCTTGGAATTATTATATACTGCTATTACAGCAAAGTATCGTCTTCAAATTTAAAATATATGTCCATTGGAAAGAATTTCAGTCAGTGTTTTTCTAGCACATGAAAAAACAGGCAGGTAAGTCCTTGGTGCCTATGCCTTTGTCAAGAATAGTGGAATGAAACGTCCACAATGAGTCCTGTATTAAGAAGCGTCAATACAGTAAATACAGTCATTAGTGTTTTTATAATCGCCTAATATTAGGCTTGCTATCGAATTTTGCCTTTAATGGAAATACTAATAATATTTTTTATTTTCAATTTTATAGTTTAAACTACATATTTCTTATTGAAAATAATATACAATTCTCTCCCAACTACAGAGTACAAACCTAATAAAGGGAAATTTTTATAGAAGTTATTTAAGTTTATTCACAGACTTTACACAGCACTAAACTGATATAACATTAGTAGGACAAAAAGAAAATACATATTTGTATGTACTCGATCAGACACAAGAACTTTTCCGTTAGATGTCTTTCCGTAAATACAACGTGGAGCGGGTATATAACTATTCGTCTACAAAAAATCGATAACAATTTTAATACTTGTTAACAAATTGAAAGTAAAACATAGTAGTGAAATTATCTTTTATCAATCGCAAAACCAAATCAATATTTGGAGATGTGTTTGCGAGTGATTTGCTTCTTCAAAAAAGGAAACATTATAAATCTTTTACTATAAGAAAAAAAATCGAATCATGCATCATCCGGATTTACAAACCTCAGATTTGTCATATGTGAAAAATAATTTTTACTTGGTGAATATGCGTTCGCGATGACGCTCTCTTCAGATCAACGGTGGCATAAATAGTTTTACTATTCAAGCGTTACTACATAATTGAATTTAGCATGCACTACTTACTTTATTCAAGCAAATGATTCATAGTTCTCGAAATAATAATACTCACTTAGCGTGAGTCAGAAACCTCTATACGGACAATGTTAAATTGGCTGTTTTCGATGTACCTTTTCTCAAAATCTCTTATATGCACATATTTGAAATTTTTCATACAATTGAAGTACATCTTTTTCATTATACTGAAATGAGCTTTTAGCTAATTTCGAATTTTTTCATAATTTATAAAATATTTTATCAAACATACTGAAATTTGACCCGTTTTTCCCATGAAAAATTTGTAAAAATTAATTTGTGAGTTTTTTACAAAAGCTCATTTTAGTATATATTAGCAGTCATTATAAAAATGGAATAAAAAACTAACATACCTGTGAACATTATTTTCCCAGAAAAGGTACATCGAACATCAAAAATGTACATTTTGAGATAAATGAACTTTAATGTTTAATTACGTTTTTATTAAAACATTTTCCTGCTCCATACTCCAAATGATCTACTTTTTTAATCTCATCATCCTCTCGCTTCCTTTTAAATTTTTTTCTTTCCTAACTCCCTTTGCTTTTTGAAAACATAAATATTTAGCCTGTAACAGCCTCTGTTTGTCGAAGTGCTCCATTGCCTGTACCGTGTAATCAACTGGCTCAATATTAAGTTTTCTCAAAATGTTTGATTTTGATACATTTCCCATATTAAATGATGAAATTGCATCATATGTACTCAATAGTAATACTTCGATTCGTACAAATATTTTCTTCGATACATGATACCATATTACGTTGTTTACACTTTCATTGATATTTTCTGTAGCTCCATGTAAACATTTTTTTAGCAAATCAGGATTCCACGTTTTATTTCCATCATGCATTCAACTTTTAAGCAAAAAACAAAATACTTTGTTTACATTTTTTGTGTGTCATTTGTCAATTTTATGTCATTCCTATCAGTTTTCAAATACATTTTGTTCAACCTTAATTCTAAATTTAAAAAAAAAAAAACTCAAAAGGTTCTTTTAAAGTTCTTAAAAGCTTCTTTTCTTTAAAATGAAAAGATCTACACTATTAAAATTCGTAGGTAAACAAACGTATCTATACGACTACCTATCTTCTCACGAACTGCACTACGCAGAACTCACCGAACGTACAAAAAAAAATGGGAATGATTCGAGGAATCTGTTTTGACCATTTATATTCCGATATTCCAATTAGTTAAAAAGATATTAATTAAAAACCTTAAAATGCATAATTAGTGCCCTTTTTCACCACCAGGGTCCAAGTTAAAAATCTCGGAACTTCTTTTTTTTTCAGACATTTTTAAAACACGATCTAATTTTTTTTCATGAGACTCAGACAAAAAATAATTACAGAATCAGAAAGATCATTTACTTCGCCAGGATTCGGTAAAATTTATTTTACAAAAATATTATTGTTTTTATTTTTTATGATTTTTTTAAAATGAGTTGAAATCGATTTTAAAATGATTTCTAAATCGTTCCGCTTGCATTTTCTTTCGCGCTGATGAAAAAATATTTTACACTAAAAAAGCACATGCTTTTCTCTTTAACAATCAGTCATTTAAAAAAAATTAAATGTCAAAAACTGGGTTTTTTTTTGATTTTTCACAAAAAATATTTAAAATTTTATTTAAATACTTTATAACTTCTTTATTTATAAAAATAATCTCATGAAACTTTTTTTTCCGTGTGTAGAATGATATTATACGTACGCTGTACAAAGATTGATGAAATATCTTAAAAATTGCGGTTTTTAAAAAAAATGTGTTTTTCGCGTTTTTTTTCTTACCGAGAAATATTTAAGCATTATTTTTTTCAAGTACCGTTGTTTGCAATCGATGTATGAAGTTTGAAAGCATTAACTTTAAAATAAAAAAAGCCCGAATAAAAATTTAAACTTTAACGAATAACGCAATGCGAAATTGAATATCTCTTCCTTTTATTTCAAAGGTCTTTTTACTACTTTTCAACGAAGGAACCCGCAGCGCGTGGTGGTTTAAGGAGCGTATTTATAAACGGTAGTTTCCAGGTCCGAAACTACGTCATCACTTAGTATTTATGATGTTTAAGAAACACTCAAAATTTTATTCGCTCAATTAATAACTTCGCTAGCAATTAAGTAATTGGAAATATATAATTTATTTCGTCAATGTTACAGTATGTTTTTTTTTACAAAACAAGGATATTTTACATAATTTAAGATTTTTTCGAAAATGACTCATTATCGATGCGTTTATATGAAAATGATTTTTAAAAAACTCATTCTTTGATCTCTTAGAGTTACTGATTTAAAAAATAAAATGCGGATAACTTTTTCTTACGAATTTTTAAAAAATACTCAAATTTTAAGTATTTAATAACTTTTTATCAAATTCAAAGTTTTTTTAACTTCTTCATTTATAAAAATAATTGTATGAAACTTTTTTCCCGTGTATCGAACATTTCAAAAAATGCTTATAAATTTAATTCAACAGTTTTTCGTTTTTTCCCCTTTTTGCGAGAAATATTTTAGCATTATTTTTTGTTTAAAAATTACCGTTGTTTGCAATCGATGTGTCGTTTGAAGGTATTAAGGTTCAGCCCGTTACGTTTGATGAAAGGTTACACTAGAAAAGAAGGTGCGCCTATAAATATTGAAAATCACCAGATTTGGCGAAATTGAAAATCAAAACTTTCTTACTATTTTTCAAAAAATACTCAAATTTTTATTATACACGTGGCGCCATCTGCAGAGAATTGGAAAGATCAGTATGATATCTAAATCGTTCCGCTTACATTTTCTTTCGCTTTAAGGAAAAATATTTTACAATAAAAAAGTTTATGCTTTTCTCTTTTAGAATCAGTCATTTAAAAAAATATAATGTCCCAATCTGATTTTACGATTTTCAAAAAATACTCAAAATTTTATTGAAATATTTAATAACTTCTTTATTTATAAAAATAATCACACGAAACTTTTTTTTCGTATGTAGAACGATATTATTCATTAATCTGTTTAAAGAGTGATAAAATATCTTAAAAATTACGGGTTTTTGAAAAAAAATTGCGTTTTTTGTTCTTTTCCCTTTTCGCGAGATATATTTAAACATTATTTTTGTTATATTTTTTGTTTAAAAATTACCGTTGTTGCAATCGATATATGATGTTAGGAGGCATTAAGAGGACACGGTACCCCGTACACAATTTCTTTTACTTAAATAGTTATAAGAATAAAATTACATGTACTGTATTCGAAAACATATGTAATAAACATTTCATAAGCAAAATACTATTTTTAAACGAACAATAATTTTAAATTTTTTAAATTTTTAAATTAATTCAAATTATTAAAATTCCTACTACTTTTACAAATTTAAATATTTTTGAACCATTTTTTTTCCTGATATTCCTGGAAGTATTTCCCACAATTCTGTGCATGAGATTGGTATTTTGAGTGAATTTTAGAATTTTTTTTCTCTTAGACACTATACAAACAGTAAAAAAACAACTATATCTAACTTTATAGATTTCTAAAAAAAACTGTTCATCTAAATACTTATTCCATGCACAAAACTATCAAACATATTATATTAAACAACCAGAAAAAGTTTCAAAATTTTTAGTGAATATAAAAAAAGCTTTAGCATTTTAAACACATGATCATCATGAAAAAAAGAAGCTGAGAAAAAGCAATTTAAAGTTTTTGAAATAAAAAAAAATAATTGTAAGAGCTAAAATATAGTAGCCATTCTAATATATATTAAAATTCAAGTTGTACTAAGTATTTTTAATGCAAAATTCATCCTGAATTAGCACATATTAAAAAGTAAATAAATTAAGATTAAATGGAATGAAGTGATATAAAACAGTAAAAAAAACAGCTATATCTAACTTTATGGATCTTTTAAAAAATAGCTCTTCATATAAATCCGTAAGCCAGTGTTTCTCAAACTATGGGGCGCACCCCCTTGGGAGGCGCGATAAACCTACGAGGGGGGCGCGAGCATATCGAAAATAAAAGATTAAAAAACTTTTATTTACTGGAATGAAGTAAAACAAATTACTTTCTGATATAATAAAAAAATACACATTTACACTGATATAATTCATATATATCATTTGCGATATTACGTCATAAAAAACAAAAGTTTCTACTTCAAAGCCACATTAGCTATCTTTGATACTATAACCAAATAAAAACATTTTATTTGGTTTGCTGTAATCCCATGATGAGAAATTTTTTTTTATTACGTTTTCTTTTCAAATTTAAAACACTACTCTTTCAGAGAAAAAACAAAACCCAGATCCATAATCAAAAATATTTTAGGGAGATAAAAAATTCATCACTGTTATATTATTGAAATAATGTACATTAGCTGTAGGCACTGTATTGTACACTGCTGCGGTTTGACCTTCGAACTTACTTGTACGGTTAGTTACGTCCCTGCTCTTATGTATTTGTTTTTTCATTTAGGGAAGTTGTAAATAAACGATTTCTGCTGCGCTTTTTTTTCCTTGTAAAATATTTTTATGATTTTTGAAAAAGCACAGAGAACACTTTGAAGGATTACTTGGCCAAGATTTATTTTTATGAGTATTCCCAAACATATAAAGCATAATGAAAAACGTTTTACACATTTTTTAAAACATCCGTATTGTATTAAATACACTTTTAAAATCCGGCAGTGGTCACTCCGAGCACAGAGTGCACGAAATCGTTAATTCTGGCAAAACTGTTTAATTGTTACCAATGGCCCTGACACTATCTTCCTGTTTGACAGTCTTAGCGTGAACTAAAATATACTTGTCACATATCTCCCTCTTTTTTGGGAGTGACAAACGTTTTTTTACAATCTTAAGGTATTTGTTTTGACTGAGTTCCCGGTGCAATCACTTTTTTTCCAAAATATTTTTTGTGTTCATACTACATCCCCCACCCTATGAATAACTTAGTGACTTTGATTGCCTTGTTGTACGACTTATTGTGGTTTGGTAAATTAGCATGATGAGCAGGTAAATATTTGGTAAATGATCGGAATATATATTTAAAAAAAGAAATGGGCATCTTTGATCTCTATTGAAAGATATTAAAACTGATTAAAAAAAAGGCATGAACCTGCTGAAATAATGCATGTTAAAGTAAATTTGAGAAAAGCGATGAACATGAAACGAAATAAAAAATTTTCAAATGCTACCAAAAGAAATCCATCAACTAAAATATAAAGCTATAAGTATCAGAAGACACACTTTGCTTTGTCAAAAACACACAAGCAAGCAAAAGTTCAACACATGCTATTTGTCGAACATCAAAGGACTGTAAAATTACAATAACTTGAACAAAGTATGACAGTTTTGCCTGCAAATAACATTCCTGTAATGTTAGCGAAAAGAATCTGTCTTTTTTTAGTCTTTTTTAGTTTTAAAGTCTTTTTTTAAGGTCAAAAGCATTTGAAATATTTTATTTCAGTTTTCTTGGATTTTTTCGTAAAATTATCAAAAAAAACTGAAAATCTTTGAAAGTAGGTAAGTATATTTTGTCTTAATTAAATTAGTCACTGGAATTACGATTTTTATTGTGTATTGTAAAAATATTTATAAAAAAAGGATTGGGATGACTCAATAACCCCTCTAGACTATTAGTATCGAGTGCACGCCTGCTCCAGGGTTAAAACATGTTGAAGTCTTTTCGCTTTAAATATTAAAAATAATACAATTATTCTTCATCGTAATTTTATGTTTTTGTTCATTATTCAACATCAATTCTAAATACTAATTCCGTGAGGCTTAAAATTACCGTTCTCTTAAAACTAATTATAATTTGAGCAATCATTTAAAAAAAAATCATTTTACATTTTTGTAAACATTGTCGCGCACTTGGCTTTACTCTCCTTACAATTCAGCTATTATATCAGTAATGATTTATTTTTTTATTAATTAACTCGTGCAAAGAGCGGGCACTTCAGCCGGTATACTCTTTTAATGTATCAGTGTGCTGCATAGAGTATTTTATAACTAATTAATTAATACTAAATTAAGAACAAGTTTAATAAGTATTAGCGACATCCATGGGCTTGTCTTGCAGAGCAAAGTTTTTCAAAGGAAGGCTTATGATTAGAAATTGACCCTCTGAGTTCTTTTTCTATATTTAGCTGATATCTATATTTTGTCTTCCAAGCAGCCACCGCATTTTGCAATATGTTCCAATTTAAAAATTATATATAGAGAGAGAAAGGAAAAATAACATAATAATTATCCTATTACTTAATTTTTAGTTTTTTTTTTTTTGCTTAAAAGTAACATATACAAAATTTAATACTTATGTTATTAATTTGTACGGTTTATAATAAAAAGATTGTAGCTTTAGCGTCAAAGTGCATTATTATTGCATTCAGTACATTATTAATGTATAAGGGGGGCGCGATAAAAATTGTGATTGAAAAAGGGGGTGCCAGTATTGAAAGTTTGATAAGCACTGCCTTTAAGCTATTTGCAGAATTATCAAACATTTTATATAAAACAACCAGGAAAAGTTTCAAAGATTTATAATGAATACAAAAAAAGCCTTAGCATTTTAAACATATGATCACGAAGAAAAATATAAAGTCGTGAAAAACGTTTAAAGTTTTGAAAGTCAATAAAATACATGAAAGAACTAAACCTTGACCTTCATTCTTACATATATTACAATTTATGTCATAGTAAATATTTTAAGACAGTAAAATATATATTCTAAGTTATTAAATATTATTAAATAAATATATTAAAGTTAAATGTATTAAAATATTACAATATGTATCTAATGCGCTAACAATTTGTTTTGAAATTATAAAACATTCATTTTAAGTTCATTTTATAATTGTAAATAAATATTATTAAAAACCACCCCGTTCACATATGTAATTCTTTTTTAATAAATGAGGCGTTTCGCCGCTTTTTTGCTAACGCAATTTTTTTTTCGAGCAATTGCGTACACTGCCAATCTTTTTCTTTTTCTCTGGTAAACTCTACGATAGTCTCGCCAAACAGCTAACATTTTTGACTGCTTATTTGAAGCAAGCCCATTTTCCTTTTGCAAATTTTCTAATGATTTTTTGTACCAAAATTGAATTCACAAACAGCATCACAAACAGCAATAGTTACTCGACGTAGTGTCCCTGACGTTTCTTTCGAACATTTACCCCATATGATGCTGTGAAGGCTCTCGTTTGCATTTTGTGTCACACATCTTATGCATCTTTGAAGGAGTTCATTTGAAGCTAATCTGATATATTGACATAAATTTGGCTAAATGAGCTTTCTTAAAGGGTGTCTTCACATGTTTTACGTGAGGACCCAGTACTTCACCACGAGCAAGAACAGACTGGAAAAAGCACCAAGAATCTTTTCCAGTTGGACATTTAAAATGTTGAGGTTTTTGGTCCGTTGTTATACTATGAAACGATGTTGCATAAATTGCAGTTTTCATCGCTTCTACGTCCCCTTTGTTCCAGCGAATCGCATTTCGATAGTAAAGTGACAATTTTTTTAATTGTCTCTTTCTTTAAACTGCCACGGGATTTTTCTCCCAAGGAAACAACTCTTGCTCGCCATTCTTTAACAGCTTTTCGTAAAGATGTACCTAGCCTCTTGCTAACATGGTTTATGCACTCTTCTTTCTTTATTTTTATCTCAGGACCATAAACTTCCTTAGTATTTAAATATTGATATGTTTTTGTATTCCCACCTGTCAACAGTGTCGTGTATCGAAAACCATTATCTTCAGATCTTTGCCATAATTTAAGAGCAGCCTCTTGTTCCATGGCACAAGATGATCCTATATGATTGATAGCACATGAAAATATATGGCCTTCATACCACACATGAAAATCTGCTGAATTTTCTCCCAAACCAGATTTTGCGTGTTCACATTCAATGCAGCGTTTCGGCATAATTTCAAAATCCATGACAAATCCAGTAAGAAGGTCAATTTACGCAACCTACATCTATTTGAAATGAATGTCCCCGAGTCAACCAAGTACCATCAAAATTAACATCTATATCAGTAATGGCACTACCAGTTTGATAAGCATTTTTCACACACACACACCTGACTTCGAACATCAATCAAGCTTTATTCTGTAGATCGATCTAACGAGAGGTTTACATAATTGTTCTTTTATACGTATTGAATGTTCTGCTTGAGGGTAAATCCATATTCATTAACATACAACATTTTTCCATAGCTAAATAGCCTTTCCCAACACTTAAAAATGATTGCACCATGCGCATCTTTATGTCAAATGATTGGATTTCATTACCTTCACTGTCAGAAATTCGTCTGGATGTAAAGTTACTTGATTTAATTATATCGCAATAAGTGCAAAATACAGAGATTTTTCTAGAAAATCCAAGCTTTTCACCAATGTCAATTTTTAGTGAATACGATTTGCAAACATCTCACAATAAGTTTTCTTAAAAGTCCTTTTAAAAACTGTAAATCCATTATCACATAATGAGGGGCTTCAGAATTTTCATAACATATTAAATCGTTCAAGCAGCTGTCTTCTAAAGTTTGGCCTCTCAGATTTCTTTCTGGTAATGCTGAGGGAATAGAATTTTTATCTTAACATCAATTTCCTGACTGTAGTGTTCACTGCACCATTTCTTGTTAGCTTTTTGTTTACTAAGAAGACTCGATCCCTTTTGTCTAGGCATGATGAATTAAAGTTTACTTATTAATAAAAAGATATTCAAACGAATATTTAAAAGTATAAAGAAATAAATTGGCTTTGAAAAAAGCCTTTTGTTTTGATACTAATGGTTTTAGAATAAGAAAAAGAATGCAAAGCAAAATGGAATAACGTTTCTCTCTTGCATAAAAGCAAATTGATTCACTTCTCTTCTCATTAAAGTATTAAGCTTTAGAATCGCGTATAAAAGTAAATCAATCGAAATTGTTTAGGCTGGGATGATAGCGTCTGCATAAGAAGCAGACGTCTCATCTTTTAGTTTCGGTTTCACTTCGACATGCTGTCAAAACAATTTAAATAACTCACAAAATAATGCAGCTAGAGCCACCAAATTTTATAAACATATTTAAAAAAGTCACACAACTAAAATAAGGCAATAAAAAAATTCGTTAAAATCGTCATTTTTAGAGTAATGTGTCCCCTTAACTTAAAAATAAAGCCTTGAAAAAAATAAAAGTACATAAGTAATAACCGCGATTTTAATAAACACACCCTCTTTATATAAATGTTTTAACATTTATAGCTACTTTTATTAAAAAATTTGATACTTTTATCACTTCCATTTTTCACATTTTACTTTTATTTTATCATTGTACCTATTACATTACTTCCATATAAAAACAAGTACTATAAAAAAATTAAATCAATTCCTACTTAGGTACCTATTTTGCCATTAAAGAAAGGTGATAGATGTACCCTAACTCTTAATGCATTTAAAAATATTTTTTCCTTTGTTTGTAAAAGAATTTTGTAATACACATTTCTTCATTTACATACCACATCTTATAACAATGTCTTGAATATGAAAAATATTTTACACACATAATTTTAATTTATCTTTGAAAAATAATACAAAAAGATAATCTTTATATATTTATTTTACCATTTAAAACTAGCTTTTTCTAAAAAACATTTGATACTTTTATCACTTCCATTTTTCACATTTTACTTTTATTTTACAATTCAACTATTACATTACTTCCATAGAAACAAGTTATATAAAAAAAATCAATCAATTCCTATTTAAGTCAACAAATAAAATTTTTAATTTAGTTCATTTTTATTAAACACTTACATAACATAAATATGTTTAGACACATGTCAAATTCACAATATTTAGTGACAAAATATAAAGTTATTTTTATTGCAATTTTCCTTTATATGTACTATGTATGCTTTATTTCTATTTTTTTGTTTGTTCGTTAATGTTTATTTATTAACTAAATTTTTAACTATTATAGTAAAAAAATATATTAAAACAGAAATTACATTCTCAGAAAATAGGCCATCGCAGGTTGAATTCGAACCCATGACCTTTGGATTTTTCCATTGCGATACAGGGACACAACGAACGATTTTCCTTTCTCTATATGCTGTTGGACTATTATTTTTGTTAACATATTTTTTTTAATTTGATAAATGAGTTTATGTTTGAAAAAACTGTTTATTAACATCAAATGTCACCCACTACAATTTTTAAAAAAATAAAAGCAATGCCTATATATTATGCTTCATTATTAATTGCCATCCTTATTTTCTATGCCTTTTATGATACTTCAAACATTCTCTAAAGTTACAAAAGTAATTTTAATATCAAAGTATATTCCCATTGTTTACTGAACATAATAAAATTTTATATTACATTTTTTCATTTACATGCCACTTACTAAAATATTTCTTGAATATTAAATTCATTTTACACACATATGTAAAATAATGAACACAACATAATTAACCATATATTATTTTTGAAAAATATAATGAAACTGATGATCTTTAATTTTTTTAAAGAAAAAGGTTGTTTAAAATATTAACAAAAATAAAATACGTCACTTTTATCAATTTCATTCGTCTTGCTTTACGTTTGTTTTATTAATGCACATATGAGTGTTAGCATTTTTTTATTCTGAGTAAAACACAATATTTCTTAAAGCTGCAACGTAAAGAAATTTCTAAAAAGTATATTTTACTGAAGCTTTTACTTATATAAGTACAGTAAGCCCGTGCAACGCCAGGCCATAAAGCTAGTAATTACATTTATTTTTGTAAAAAAGCATAGAGTTCCATATTATTATTTGAATAACATAGAAAAATAAAATCATTAATCATTTGCCTTTCAAAGTGGTGTTTTATAGTATTTTAACGGGTTATATTATTTCCGATGATGATTTTAAGCAAAAGTATTAAATTTGTCCCATACTTTTAAGTATAGGAAATTCGTCAATTTGTTTATCAGTAAATTTATCAAAATTTCTTCATTTGTATGTATTTTTAATTCTAATTATTTCTTTAACTCTATATTTAAACTTTATTTTTTATACTTATTTAATTATTTAAAATGGGCATATCATTAGCACATTTTTAATCGAAATTTAATAAACAAGCACCAAACAGGTCAAATTAATGAGAAAAAAATCACCAAAACTACATACATGTTAAAATACTTTCGGATAAAATCTAAGTACCAAAAATTAAATTCTATAATGAATATTTTGAACTTTATAAATATTAAAGGCAAGTAAGTAAAAAAACTTACCATATAAAGAAACACTTTTTTGTATGCCCCTTTTAAAAAAATCATCCAAAGTATGTTCTGCATTACAAAAATTAAATAAAAATAAAAATAATAAAATTAATTTTGGCATTTTAATAGAAAGAAGTCAAAACGAATCCAAAGAGCTGTTTAGCGGTTCAAAGATTTTCCTATTCTGACTTGGGAGAATTTTGTGAAAAGATTTGCCTTTTTAAAAAGTGCGCAGTAAAGCCGCGGTTCAAATCCTTTTATGTACAGAATCGCGCAGTGTCTTCCTTTCAAAGGGTGGAACCAAAAATGAATAATATCTCGGTTTATTAGAGCTCGCAAACACATAATAAGTAGTAGAATGTTTGAGAGATTACCGTACAGAAATTCAGAGAGAAAAATGTGGATCGTGAAAAAAAAAAATAGTGAAAGCTTTTTTTTTTCAAGTATCATTCGTAAATTAATTAGAGTTATTCGCGTGAGGGTGATTAGCACATGTTCCACAAATAAGAAATTTAAAAAAAAATACGGGAAACTACTTAAATAATGACTTTTCTAATACATTTTAATCGTCTCATGTATAGAATATTATCCAAATGGGGTATTCCTAATAATTTTTTAATTACCGTAAAATCCAGTGTGTAACGCGCACTTATACTTTCAAGCTGAATTTTTTTTTCAAATTTTAGGTATATTCGCATTTAATGCGAACCCTCTATTTTACGAAGGAACATGAAATGTACGTAAGTAATGCTCTAATATTTTGAAGTCGACGAATTATCCGAGGCTTTTAAGAAAATAGCACACATTTCTAGAAAAACAACCCTTGAACTTCTAAAGGAATGCATTTTTTTAAATAAACAGTATTACGATCTTTGTTGTGTGGTCTAGATTGTTTTTTATGTGTACATCTCTTTTTTTACAAGACTTTATTTAACTTGCAATGTAAAATGTTCGAGTGGAATCTTGCAACTCAATTTTGAAGCTGATGTCTTCAACCGATTGAGTTGAAATTTTGTATACACGTTTAGTTTAGATGACAATGCATGTTTTGACCATTTACATTCCGAAATTCCAATTAGTTAAAAATATATTAATTAAAGTACATTCTTCGGGTGGAATCTTGCAACTCAATTTTGAAGCTGATGCCTTCAACCGATTGATTTAAAATTTTGTATAGACGTTTAGTTTAGATGACAATGCATGTTTTGACTATTTATACTCCGAAATTCCAATTAGTTAAAAATATATTAATTAAAATAATTTCTTCGAGTGGAATCTTGCAACTGATTTTTGAAGCTGATGTCTTCAACCGATTGAGTTGAAATTTTGTATACACGTTTAGTTTAGATGACAATGCATGTTTTGACTATTTATATTCCGAAATTCCAATTAGTTAAAAATATATTAATTAAAGTAATTTCTACGAGTGGAATCTTGCAACTGAATTTTGAAGCTGGTGTCTTCAACCGATTTAGTTGAAATTTTGTATACACGTTTAGTTTAGATGACAATGCATGTTTTGACTATTTATATTCTGAAATTCCAATTAGTTAAAAATATATTAATTAAAGTATATTCTTCGGGTGTAATCTTGCAACTCAATTTTGAAGATGATTTCTTCAACCGATTGAGCTGAAATTTTGTATACACGTTAGGTTTTGGGGACAATTTTTATTTTGATTATTTATTTTCCGATATGGCAATTAGTTAAAAATATATTAGTTAAAAAATTCTTACCCATGTTAAAAGCTTACTTTACCTCTTTCCTCGAGCCCTTGTAGCTTATTGGTTAGAAAAAATGACTTCAAGTGAAATGCCCCGGGTTCGACTCCCGGGAGCTTGCAGTTTTTAAATTTACTCTAAATCACTTTAATTTTCCTTCGAAAATTATTTCTCTTGATCAAATTTCTTTTACCTTGTTCTTCCTGTTTCTTACAAGCTTTTATTTAGCTTGCAATATAAATTGTTTGGGTGGAATCTCTTGCATCTCAATTTTGGAGCTGATGTCTTCAACCGATTGATCTAAAATTTTTAATACATGTTTAGTATGGATGAAAATGCATGTTTTTATTATTTACATTCCCATATCACAATTAGTTAAAAGCCTTTTACCCCTGTTTTCTTTTCTTCTTACCCATGTTAGAAGTTTACTTTACCTCTTTCCACGAGCTGTCGTAGCCTAGTGGTTAGAAAAGCTGACTTCAAATGTATTGCCGAGGGTTCGACTTTCGGGACCTCGCAGTTTTTAAATTTACTTTAAATCACTTTAATTTTTATTCGAAAATTATTTCTGTTGATCAAATTTAAATTTCCTCGTTCCTCCTGTTTTTTACAAGCTTTTATATAACTTACAATGTAAATTGTTTGGGTGGAATCTTGCAAATCAATTTTGTAGCTGATGTCTTGAAATGATTGAGCCGGAATTGCGTATACACGTTTAGTTTGGATGACACTGCATGTTTTGACCATTTTCATTCCGATGTCGCAATTAGTTAAAAAGATATTAAATAAAAAATTCTTACCCATGTTATAAGCTTACTTTACCTCTTTTCACGAGTCATCGTACCCTAGTGGTTACAGAAAATGGTTTCAAGTGAATTGCAACGAACTCAATTTCCGAGAGCTAGCAGCTTTTAAATTTACTTTAAATGACTTTAATTTTCCTTCAAACATTATTTCTCTTGATCAAATTTAAATATCCATGTTCTTTCCTGTTTTTACAAAATTTTTTAAACTTGCAATGTAAAATGTTCTTGTGGAATCTTACAACTCAACTTGGAAAATGATGTCTTCGACCGATTGAGCTGAAATTTTTTATACACGTTTAGTTTGGATGACAATGAATATTTTGATTATTTATATTCCGATATCGCAATTAGTTCAAAATATATTTATTAAAAGCCTCTTATCCCTGTTTGCCTTTCTTCTCACCCATGTTAGAAGTTTATTTTACCTCTATCCACTAACTTTCGTGGCCTAATGGTTAGAGAAGCTGACTTCAAATGAATTGCCCCAGCTTCGATTTGCGGGAGCTTGCAGTTCTTAAATTTATTTTAAATCACATTAATTTGCCTTTAAAAATGATTTCTCTTGTGTGTGTGTGATCACACACACACAAATTTAAATTTACACATTCTGTCCTGTTTTCAAAAGCTTTTATTTAACTTGCAATTAATAATTTTTGGATGGAATTTTGCAACTCAATTTTGAAAATGACGTCTTCGACCAATTGAGCTGAAATTTTGTATACAAGTTTAGTTTGGATGACAATGCATGCTTTGACTATTTATATTCTGGTATCTCAATTAGTTTAAAATATATTAATTAAAAATCTTTTACCCCTGTTAGCTTTTTATTCTGTCTAGTATCTTATCGGATTGATCTTATAAAGTTTCGATTTTTCGACCTTTTTTAAAAACCCGTCTTATTCTTTCTATCAAACTGAGAGAAAAAAAATAATTACATAATCGGAAAGATCATTTATTTCGTCACTATACGGTGTAATTTTTTAAGAAAATAATGATCATTTCTATTTTTTATGATTTTTTCTAAAATGCATTTTCATGAAAACGAATTCTCAATCGTCCCGTATGAATTTTTTTTTTTCGTTTTAATGAATCTATATTCTGCACTGTAAAAAAGTTCAGCTATTGATCTTTTAAAATCTCCAGTCATTTAATACCGAAAACCTTTTTTCCTACTATTTTCCAAATTACTCAAATTTTTAATAAAACATTTAAAAACTTCGTTATTTTTAAAGATAATCGCACGAAACTTTTTTTTTTCATTTGTAGAGTAATATTATCCAAATTCAGCGCAAAGTTTTAAGAAATTGGCTTAAAATTACGAATCAAAAAAAGATTCTGTGTTTTTCGTTTTTAATACAGTATTATGGTAAAAGAAAAAAAAAAGAGTTTTAATATTTTGATTAATTTTGCTTTGTTCAATGTTGCTTTGGTCTTACAATGTTTATCCCCGTCCCCCATTATCCTCTTGATGCGGCTCGAGTGAAATATGTATCATATGCTTGTGGCCCTATGGGAAAAAATATTGAGTACCCCTGAGCTAGCCTGTTAAAAATTAACTGGCAAACGATCTTGCAACAATGATGCTTTGAATGAGATGAATAAATAGACTGAGAAACCTATCCAGCGATAACTAAAAAGTTAAAAATAAATTAAAAGTAAAAAAAAACTTTTTAAAAACAAGCTTTTATTTAAATGTTCTAAAAATAATAAACTTTTCTTTTAAAATTTTTTTTGCTATCAATTTATAACGTCATTACACAATTTACGATATAAAAGCTTGTCGTGAGATTTACCTGCGTAGATAAACAAGCAAATTAAATAACTTGATCTGATTGAGATTTTAATTTTTAAAATTTTCAAACTAAGTATAAATACGTTTACGTAAATCTCGTGGCAAGCTTTTATATCATAAATTGTGCAATGACGTTATAAGTTGATAGCAAAAACATTTTAAAAGAAAAGTTTATTTTATTCTTTTTAGAGCATTTAAATAAAAGCTTCTTTTTAAAAAGTTTTTTTACTTTTAATTTATTATCTCAGAAGCTGTCATTTTTATACCCGGCTTATAAGGCACAACGATATATTTAGATCTTTTTTGTGTGTGTTAAAATTGCGTGTTATACCCCGAATTTTACGATTTATTTTTTTTCTTTCAACATTTCGCCAATCGTACTTCTCAGTACAAATAACTGGAGAAGTAGAAATTTGTATAATCACTTGCTAGTGCGGCTTGTATATACGGTACTAAAATGAAAAAAATCAATTTTTAAAATTTTTGTCTGTCTGTTTGTTCTGGCTGATCTTTGAAACGGCTGGACCGATTTTGACGGAAGTTTCACTGGCAAATAGCTAAAGTTATAGGAAGTAACTTAGGCTACTTTTCTCTTAGAAAAAAAATTAAAACCAATGAAATAGTGAATAATATCCGATGAAATTAGACTTAACCGAGAAATTCGCCCGGTTCTGTGCGTGCATATACTCTCAGAATGGTTGGCTCTGGAGAAATGCTTCTTTCTCCTTATGCTGGTCTTGGAAGGGGTTAAGTAATAATTAGAAATCATTGTTAAACTTCGCTAGGTTTTGTTTCTTGAAAACAGTTCATTTTTTTTACTTTGAAATTGATAAATTTAACATTATATATAGAGAGAGTTTTTAATTAAATTTAATATTGTATATATAGAGATTGTTCAATAAATTTAATACAAAAAACCAAAAATTAACAAAAACGAAGAAAAAAAATTTAAAAAAAAACAAATTAAAAAATTAAAAAAAAAAAAGAAACATCGATTCACAAAGTATAAGAATGACATTATACTTATAGCATAGGTATTTCTTTACATGGAATAATAATTATTAAGTTTTCTTAAACTCTGCGAATTGATTGAACACTTTTTTTGTTAAATTCCACGTGGACGAAGTCGTAGGTAAAAGTTATTTAACATAAAATAAATACATCAGAAAGTAATATTGACGTACTACACATCCAGATACAAATTTTTTACACTATTTTAAGCGCGTTTATTACACAAAATTTATAACAATGTGTTACTTTTGCTGAGCAGAAGGAAGGTGGTTTCAAAAATTGACCCACAATAGAGTGACGGGGCGTTATAAGTAAAACAAAATAATCTTTTTTTATCAGATTATATATCTACAGACTTAAAATTTAGAAAACACGGTATTTTGTTCGGCAGAGATGTGCAAAAAGCTTTTTTTTGTTTAAGGTATCCGACTACTTGCGACAACTTTTTTTTGAAAAAATGGAGATATGGGGATTTTTTTCTGTGATTTTTAGATTTATTTAGTATATTTTAAAGAAAAAAAAGTACTAAAATTGAAAACAGAAAAAAATTTATTATTATTAAAAGGGGAAAAAACTGGTGAAAATGTACAAAAAATTACATAAACGGGGTCCACTCTGCCCATAAATTTTTTGAACAAATTTTCAATTTTTCAATGTTAATGTGTTACTTTGTTATTCATGTTTGAAATTACCTTCAGGATAATAGATATTTTAATTTTTACAAAAACTAGAGCTTTCTATCTTAGTGACTATATGAAATTGCTTAAAAAAACAGTGATTATATTCACATACAAGATTGTAAATTTTGAAATAAAACAGTGATTGATAAATCTGAAAGTCAAAACCCTTCTACTGTTATGCAAAACATTCACAAAAAATTTCAGCAAATTATTTTCAAAACTTTTTGAGCAATCACTGCCCCCGTTTGAGTTTTTCGAAAAAAAAAAACACCTTTTGAAACGCATTTTTAAGTTTAACATCTTGTGTAAAGTTATGGTATCTTCTTTTATTAAAACACTTGTAGTTTTTGTTCTAGTGAATGGAAAATAAAGAAACTTGGTATTTTTATTAAGCTAATAAGATGGTCTATAAAATAAAATTATAAAACAAATTTTTGTCAATTTTTAAAAAAATCATGATTTTAGGGTAGTCGGATACCTTAATTTATAATTTACGTAAAATTAACTCATTGAAAACTTTTTGAAGTTATACTTTTTTGTGTGGGGGCGTTAGAGAAATAGGATGAGGGTAAATTTTTACGATGCGTGCGCACACCGTCACGGACGTGACGCAAACCCGTCACGGATGTAAAGCACACCTTCATGGATGTGACGCACACATTCACGGATGCGAAAACGCTTTGTCTAGAAA
>BMAV01002471.1:111082-136978 GCA_019973955.1 Trichonephila inaurata madagascariensis | reverse complement strand
AATATGTTTCATCACGTATTTTTTCACGGAATATTTTCCTGATAAATATAGCGACAGTTAGAAAACATTATTATATGGGTCTAAGAATTGTTGTATATAGAAATATATATAAATACTTTGATTCATTCCCCTTATTAATTCTACAACATCGAACTATACTAATCATATATTATCTGTAAATGCAATGCTGGTTTCACATAAGGAAAGTATCATATTTTAAGTCCGGAAGGCATTGATTATTTTAATTTTCCGTGACTTAAAATAGTACCTTCGTATTAAATATAGTCAATTTCAGAGAATTCTAAATTTTTACTCCAGTAAAGGATGGCAGATGAAAAAAATTCTATATATGCTTGCATATTTGTTAAAAAAAATGTAATATATCTGCATACGAATTAATGAGAAATATAATGAGCTATCACAAAAATCAAGGCTCTAATTACTTCATGCATAAGTGAACGCGTTATTTTTATTTTCAATTTCGAAAATTCAATTAGCATCGCCAGAAAAAAATTATAATTAGTTTTGATGGACATTTTTTCTAAGTTCGCTATTTTTTTTTTTTTTTTTTTTTTCCGGCTTTACTCGAAAACCATGCATGCTCGGATCGTTGACTTGCGCCTAGTTTTGAATTGAAAACTTTCTATGCACATGCTTTTTTTAAAGTAAAAATTTCAATCACGCTGCTTTCAGAGAAGTTTTATTTTCATTCTTTAAATATATTGTTTTTATTTCTTTTAATATTGTTACGCAGCCCACTTTCACTCAACTTCCTCAAGTGAACGAGAGATAAGGAACACAGTCAAAAATAACAATAATAATAAAAAAAAGATTATTTTTACTTAGCAAATTGGTTGAAGGACCCTGTGTTTGTGGTAATTATAAGAAATTTCAAAGTTTGTTGTCAAGCTACAACTCTTCGTTGATACTCAGAAGTCTTAACGGATTATCTTGTAACGATGAGTTTGATCATTCTATTGAACATTGTTTGTGTGATCAATAGTGTTTAAAAATATTATGAAAGCTGACTTATCTGATTTATAAAAAGAAATCGAGGAAATAGTACATGAATATTTAAAATCGTTGAACTAAAAAAGAAATAACTTTCAAATCCTCAGAATTTATGAAACATAAGGAATTTATCTTGGTTGAGTTGCATAGGCTTACACCCACAACAACAAACGAAAATTCAACACATTATGCTATTGAAAGTATTTATTCAATAGATAAACTCTTAAAAGCTGTACAAATAATGGTACGCTCCGTGCCAAGAAGAAACGAAACATAGGATCCATTTTTTGAATATGTAGAAAGATCATTTATAAAATAGCGCAAAAATGTGCCAAAAAAATTCAATTCCAAAATTGTAATGAAATTAATTGGCGAGAAAGTTGTCAATATTTTGGATTATATTTGTGATGAAAACTAGAAGATTACGAGAAAAATCATTAATTGTGAAAGAGTACAAACCATCTCCTTTTGTTTGCTAAGAGATTTTAAAGAAAAGTAAACAGCTAGCTCTCAGGGCATAAGTTTTCCAAGTAATGCCGTATACGTACATAGCTTAAGACGTTATATAGGTTATGTAAACCTACTTACGTATTATCTCTGCTCTTCTTTTCGAGTTTATATGACCCGAAATAAAATATATACGTCAATAAAAAAATATAAAACAGGTATATTTTCATAAGACTAGACAAATCGTACCTAAACAATATAAATAAAACATCTGCCAATTAAGTTCGGTGAATAATCCTATAACATTAATGTAAATGTGAAATATTAATGAAAAAAATAACTTTACTCTGTCCTTCGAAAGAGTGATTTCCCATAAATATGCACCGATTAGATCTGCTATACATGTCCTGGAAAATTTGCAAAAAGTCTTCTTTTGAGATGGAGTTCAAAAGCCTCGTCACATTTCGTGGGGTGTCAAAAATATCGTTAAATATCTTTACTTTCAAAGCAAGTGGGAGTGGTGGGAATAGAAATAAGTCTGGTGGATTGAATGCTGGCGAGAAAAATGCATGTTCAACTTGATACACCCCCTTTATTGCCAGGAATTGCTTGAAGATATTGGCTGTGCCACTGAGAGGAAAGATATGTTACACATCAAAAAATTATTTCCAAATATATAAACTGATATTTAACATCAAAATTATGTTCCCCTTTTCATTGTCGTAAAGAAGTTGTAGAGGAAAATATGTAGCAAAAAACTTTATAAATGTAAATGGCATTTTTTAATCAATAAAAAGAATTATCATTGCATAAACACTTATATACACATTTTGATATGTAGAAAAATTAAAAAATATATTGTTTTCATCTATCCGATTTTATTTGTTTCCTCTAACTAAATAAATATGTATTACCTATGCTGTCTAATATTAAAAAATTAGGGGTGCATGTTCAAAATCAGAAACGTGAAAAAATAACAATACAAGTTTAAATAAATAATAAATCTTTATGTTAGATTTTTTCAACGTGCCATTCTTTAGTTTGAATTATGAAGGGTACTAAATTTTCAAACTATTTAAATCAGACTAAAACAATTTTAAATTATAAATTATTAGTGCATTTGGTAAGCTTATGGTATACCAAAATAAAAAATTAAATCTATTTACAGATGGTCCATTTCATCCAAAAATAATGTTAGTATTTCTGACAATGTGTATGCAAATAATGATAATATGTAATAAAAGTCAGAACAAATTCACATATTCATCCAACCTTATTCAAGAAAAATATAACATTCCATATCAATTAAAATAAAAATGTAAGTATGTGTTAGTTCAAAACCAGTATTCTCCGAAAGTACTTGACCGATTCTTCTGAAATTTTGATATAGCCTTGCATTTGTGAATCCGGACGTGTTTATACACTTCTCATTTCGTAAATTTCTCGTAATGTTTTGAACTTTATTTTTTAAGTGATTTTCTCTTGTAACGACGTTATTTGAATGCGAAAATTTATACTTTGTACATAGTTTTTTCTGGAATATTATACATTGTTACTAAATTTATATTTATTGATTGTCACATATTTATCACACAACACTTTGATACACAATTAGGATTATTTTTGTAATAAATCATTTTTTAAAATTATTCTTTTAACAACTCAAATTCTGTTTTGTAGTTTTGACAACATTCGGATAGCATTTTCGCAGGATGTTTACGATTTTGCTTGTATATTACATGATTTTTTTCTCGAATTTTAAGCTAAATTTATTTCTCTTCATTAAGCGAAGATTATACTTATTTTTTACTTTTGCACACTTCTTATTTTTCTGCCAAATATTTGCTTAATTTTTTTAAAGATTTGGCTATAACATTAAACTGGCCGCATAATTTCCAAAAAAGTGAAGAATACCGATTGAAATGCTTCGCCTGTTTTATCTTTATCCAGTAATTCTAAAATAAATTAATTCAATGTATATATTTTTATGTTTATTTTTATTTTTTGGTACCTACTTTTTTTTCTGTCGACCATTTACCTCAAACACAAACACGTCACCAAATGCCGCAATATGTATTCAATGTTTGGAAACAGCTCCGTGTGCATATTCAAACACATCTTTTCTGTTACGAATGCTGACATTTTAACTCTGTGATGGTCAATCAATGGTAATCAATGGTTTTTTAATAAGTATGTTTCTTTCTCTGTATAAGACAATTTCTTAAATCCCATTTGATGTTGCTATTGAAATACAAATGGATAAATTAAGATTTTGTGAAAACAAATTGAGTCTTTAAACTGTTGAAAGAATTTTTTAAAAATTTTATTTTGGTAGCTTTCTAAGATTTATGTTTATATTATGACTTTTTTAAACAGATTTCATTTGTAATTTGTTAAGAGAATACTTGGAGTTATAACGGTTTTCTTTTGTGAGGAACATATCTACTACTGCATCAGCAACATTAATGATACGGGGCGCCTCCAAGCTACAGGGATCCCAGCACATGTAATTACAATCCCACTAACATGGCACTCATACATGGCTTGATACATGATTTACTCATGCAAGGGGCTTTTGTTATGAAACTATGTCTGTTACTGTTGTCTCTATAGTGAAGGCAATTTACATTGTCTCTTGTCGAGATTTATTATAAATGGTCTTACTCTCTCTGCAGTCCTCGAATAGAGAGGGTTAATTTTACAATGGTTTTAGGTAGACAATATTTTGTGTTGTATATTTTATCGTTATCAATATATCATAGATTTCTTCTGTGAATTCTATGTTCATATTTGGATATTCCTTGCATATTTAACGAAAGTTGTCTCCACCAATGTGCAATCTATATTTCTACTGTAACTCTGTTGGAGATGAAAAAAATCAGGCATAGTCAACATATGCTGGCAAACAAGGCACACATTTGATTTGGTTGCGACGCACATTGGGTAGTTTTACCAATCTGGCGCTCGGAAAGTCCGAAGAATGAAATTGCACGAAATAAAAAAAATAACCCACTATTTATGGCCCTCATATGTTCCCTAGCCATGTGGTAAACAGTTTTCGTCAATACGCGTAAGGAAATATTCTACAATAAGCGGTTTAGATCGGGTTTCTTTTTTAAAACAGGAAACACTTGCGAGCGCCATTTTCTAGTAAGAAATTCAATCATTTCGTCTGAAAAAAAATTTGCAAATGTAAGCGTTTTTTTAAATACATGTCATGGGTAAGTTATTTCTTGATTTGACTTTCAAATTAAGCTCAAGTTTGTTAAAAATTGTAAAAACATAACGTTTAGCACAGCATATAACTCCTACTAATATATGTCAGTTTTTTGTGTTTATTGGAGTAGAACTTTTGGGATTAACATGGATTGATCACAGTAACACTTAAGTCAACAGAGTAGATATAGACCTTTAATTTAATACCAAATTTAGCTGCTACTACCTGCTACTCCCTAGGATATCATTTTTTTTCAGCGTTGGCTGATGATATTACTCGGCGTGCCTTATTCAATGTGTGGAAAAAAAGAGCAAGATCCCAAGCGAAAAATTGATGCTATTTGAGTTTAGTTAGGAGTCCAACACACTTTGAAAAAAATTAGAACCAGCAGGTATTAAAATTTAGAAAAATTCTTAAAAATTTCTGCCCGTTTGTAGGGAAAAAATGGATAAGGTGCCATAGAAATGAAAAGTTCTCCATTCGATGATGCTTGGTTATCGGGGGAGTAAGATTTATATTTTATATTATATTTTAATATTTTTAAGAAAAATATATAGCTAAAATAATTGAGTGGGGTATTTTATGTTTATTTAAGCTTATAATAGTTTTTTTTCAGAATTATAAACTTTAGAATGGTTTTTCTGAGTTTGTGTTTTTTGCATTCAAAATACTACTTCTTCCACAATTATTTACCAATCACTTCCATTTCCCCCACCCCCCGTGTTTTATATGCAATGCATGTAACAAAATTAAGGATACGTTTTTCTGTAAATTGAATACTTCGTTTTAAAAAAATGAAATGTGGGAAATATTAGGCTTTTGGTTGAATTTTAGCATACATGTATATATCTCAACATTTTATTATGCTTTTTCTTCAAAACTAATTAAGGTATTGTAAAATCGATCCCTAAAGGTGTTTGAAACATCCTCACAGAAATATTACAAAAATTTCATGTCAAAAAATTAATTAACATAAAAAAAGTAAAATTTTAAAAATTTCCAAATTTTTAAAAGAAATTAAATTTGTAAAATTGTGTGAATATAATATGTGAAAAATTTTATCTCGTATCATTTTCTTAAATAAACATTATATATAATGCTAAAATGTAATTTTTAATTACATACATAAAAAAAAATGCTCAAAGGGTGCCGAGTTCTTTTAAAAACTACCTATTATCCTTTATTGAATACGTACAATGTTATGTGTTTGATTGTATTTGCTTATTTGTTTATTTAATTCTGTTTCTGCCTGAATCTCCTGAAATGAGGTAAAACCATTTGAGCAAGATTCAATTGAGAGGAATGAAAAAAGTCACAAGTAGCCAAATCAGATGAATAAGGAGGATGCCCCATCACAGTAAGATTTTGCTGGTTAGAAACTTCTTCACAGATAGGGCCATGCGAGCAGATGCAAAAACCATTCATCATTCCAGAACAGTGGCCTTTTTTCTCTAATTTTTCATTAGGCCTTCTTAGTATTTCGATGTAGTAGTGTTGTGATTGACATTCTGACCTCTAAGAGTTCACTCAATCATTACAATTCCATTAATGTAGAAGAAGATATAAGTAACATTACCTTGAATTTTCATTCTAACATACCTGCTTTTTTGGTTCTTGGGAACCCTGGACACTTCCACTGCATGGGCTAACGCTTACTTTCTGAGTCATAGGTAAAGCTTTTTGTCTCATCACATGTTTGGACCGTAGTAGCCAAGTAGTCAAGGCATCGGATCATGGCTGGCGTGTCATGAGATGAAGCCCAGTACCGCTAAAGACCCGCCGTGTAGGGTAGCGATGCACGTTAAATCTGTCGAGAACTCAAACGTCCTCCCATTGGTGTGGTGTGGTAGGTAGGAGAAGGAGTGCCAGCTCAGGTGTCGTCCTCTTCACTTGACCATGGTTCAAATTGCGAGGTCCGTCGCCAAAAGCCCTCGTGTTGCTGAACAGTGCGACGTTAATATTCACTCACTCACTCATCGCATGTTACAACAGATTACAATACGTTTGGCTCGTTTGCAATCTTTTCTAACATGTCCTTACCACACTGCTTTTGGTCATCGGACAGAGCTTTTGAAACAACCTTCACACAAACCTTGTGTGTAACTCGTTAGTTAAAATGCGTCAAACAGCTTCCCTATCCAAATTAACTAACTCCATCACTCCACGAATGCTTAATCTTTGGTCACCCGGATCACATCACGATCTTTGGCAATATTTGGGTCTGTAATTACTACCTTGGGTGTCCATCACGTTCATGACATCTCCCACACTGTCCCTTTGAAAACCACTTATGACATTCGAACAAATATGCACTAGACGGATATTTATCTCCATAAGTATTTGATAACATGTCAAATGTTCTGATTTCTTAAGTTTCACAAATCGTGATGTTAATTCGACATTTTTCCGGCCGAGAGTAGTTGTACGTGTTCATTCAATGACGCAGTACTCCGAAATGGTGTGATTGGTATGTCGAAACTGGCTCTATGAATATGGAGATGTCTGGAATAACGTCATCCAAACAGTTGCTGCTAACTCCCCTTTGTTTTGAAGTTACACAATTAGCCTCAATTTTTTTGTGTCACAAATCGTTACATAAACATAAATGTAACATAAGTGTAAACATAAATGTCTCATAAAACATACATACAAACATAAATGTAGATTATTTAATTTCATTTTTACAGAAGACATATTAATGTTCTTAAAGTTTATATGCTAAATATTCATTAAATGAATATTTAGCATAAATACTTAGCATGAATATTTAGCATAAATTAAAACAAACCCAAGTGTGCAAATTATACAGCTGTTCCTTTTATGCCGATTTAATTTAATTGTGTAGATACGTAAGCAACTCAGTTGTAACATACAAAACATAGATGCATAGACACTACATTAGCATAGGTGTTTCTTAGGTCACTATATACAAGTAGATATTTACTAGGCTCAGCTTATTAAAATGATAATCATTATACATTTGAGAAAGCAATACTTTAATTCAATTTGTCACCGAAATTTTTAAAAATATTTTTCTTCTTAGTAATTTTTTTTATTGCAAGGAATCCATTTATCAAAATTTTAGGGGTGATTATATCAATAATTGTGTGTGTTTTTATAAATCAATTAACGATACAAATTCTAACATAGTTACAACGTGAATTATATTTTCTTAGAAAAACTTTATTTATTTGGATATTTAATCTTCTGAATTTTGATTGATAAAATACACTGTGCTGTTTGTAAGAAATGCAACACCATGAAGGAAACATCAGAATTAACTGAACTGTGCAGCAAGTATCAATTATAGGATGTTACGTAAAATAGTAAAGTTTCAGAGCCACCGTGCATGCGTGGAGGGCGCAGCGCCCGCTTAACTGATGTTGAAAGTGTATAAATAGAGGGTTGTAGCTAGACGTTGTGAAAATATTTAATAATTATTTGTTCGTGGCGAACGTTTAGTCAGACCTAAGTATGCATCCCCAATGTAATAAGGAGAAATTCCAACACTTTACGAAGCTTGACCCGGGGGCGGGCAATAGCGGCCTTCGAGAAGGAGGATTTTCCTTTCACGCAATAGGCGCTCGTGTGCAGTGGAACAGTTCCTCAGTGATGCGAGTTTGGAAGCAGTGGACCGACGAACCCCGAACAACTCGAAAAACTGGCACTGGACGATGGAAGGGGACATCAGTGCGCAACTATCGACACCAACTCCATATGGCAGTGAATGACCGTACAGCTTCCTCCAGACAGATGACAGCACATTGGTCTACGGCTACAGGTGTAATAATGTCAGCTTCGTCAATTCTTTGACGTCTGCTGCACCGTGGATTGCATGCAAGGGTGCCTTTATACAGGATCCTCCTCACGGTAACGATAGCGGTTAAACATTTAAGTGGAACCTTAGAGAAGGCTCTATTATCCACTCATCATAATAAATTGAAGAGAGAACAATTCAATGAAGTGACATATAAAATAGAAAGCAGTACACATTAAATGCGGCGCAACAACGCTGGTGGTGGGGTGGGTGAAAAACCACTCACCCATTTGATTTAGTTTCTGTTTCGCTTTCATAGGAAAACGAAGAGAAAATGACGTCACATCTCCATGACAGCCAAGCCTGTCTTTCGACCGTGTGCCGCATCTCGATGGAACGAGGAGAGAAGGGATAAATTTCTTTAATAACAAGGATTAAGAGAATAATATTTTTAAGTCCGTTACACGTTACCTCTTAAATAACTGCGTGTGGTTATTGAAATTAATTTTAAATAAACACACTCTTGGAAGAAAGTAGGAAAAGGTAGAGGAATTTGAAATAAAATCATGAGGGGTGCAGTTGCCACACTAAACGTGATCAAAAACGTGCATGGCGCGGGGGGGGGATAATTACAGTGAGTGAAGTCTTGCAAAAGAAAACAACTAGTGTAACAATAAAGCTCATTATTTTCTAATTCGTATCAAGATATTATCATCCTTTTCAAAGCTGAGCAGTGTTGATACGAGTGATTAAGAACTGCTCTAGGTCTCTTAGAAGAGCTAGAAATAGAATTGTTGTAAGCCGGGATTTCCCTGATCGATTCATTTGAAATTTATGGTAACCAGTTGGGGAAATTTTCTGACTGTTTTTTGATGAAATCAAGAAGCGGCGGAACATTAAGATCTTTATGCAAGACTTCGTTCCAGACAAACCAAGGTGCATTTGCTACTCTACGCAGTTGAATGTTTTGAAAAGTGGGCAGTCTTTTCTGGGGAGTAACCACCTCCCCTGCCCAGATGGGAGAAGCGCACAGCATGATGGGGCGAAGAATGACTTTGTATAATAGAGCATTGTGTCTTAATGCGAGCTTTCTCTTGGGAGAAATCAAGCGATTTTGAGTGCTCATTCCAACAGCCTTTTGGTGGGTGGAACGGATATATTTAGCAAAATTTAATTTAGTGTCAAGCATTAACCCTAGGTACTTATATTCAGTAACCCAGGGGACAGGCTGATTATTAATGTTGACATGCGGGAGGTTTCCGATGCACCGCTGTCTCCTACAGAGGAGGCATGCACTTTTAGATGCATTAACCTTTATTTTCCAGTCGCTAAGCTAGGTTTCGAGTCGAATAACATAATTTTGTAGCCGCTCAATGATATTGCGGTTATAAATGTTTTGGGTAAAAATGACAGTGTCGTTCGCGTACATCGCTAAGTGGACTTCAGCAGCCTTGGGAATGTTGTTGATATATAGATTAAAGATCTTGGGCCCTAATAAAGATCCTTGTGGTACCCCACTGAGAATTGGACGCGGGGTGGAAAGACTGTTTTCAACTCTTACCCTAAATTCACGGGAGTTTCGGTAGGAGTGTATAATTTTGATGAGTTGGTCCGAAAACCCAAGTCGCGTCATCTTGGATCGCAAGCCATCATGCCAAATTTTGTCAAAGGTTTTGGCTATGTCCACAAACGCATACCCGTGGCCTCGTAATTTTGAAAGTAGTGATGAATCAGCTCAGTAACTCTAAGTAACTTGGTTGCTGTGGAGCACTGTGTGACAAAACCATGCAGTTCAGGAATAATAATATTCCTGGCTATGCAGTGCTGATTAAAGCGATTCAAAAGAACAAATTCGTACGCTTTGCTCAAGTTACTGAGTAGCGAGATTGGACGGTAATTTTTAGGTCGAGTATCATAAGAATTGGGTTTAAGTATGGGGACCACCACGGCAGTCTTCCAATTCTTAGGGAATTGACAGTTCTCTAATAATAGATTGAACAGCATGACAGTAAAAAGAATGAATTTGAGGGGGACATTTTTAAGGATGCGATTTGTAATTAAATGCAATCCTGGAGATTTATTGATCTTAAGCTTTATAATATATTCCTGTTTTTCCTTCGGTGTTGTTTTTTCCAGGTCTAGACAGGTAGGAGCTTCCAGGAATCTTTTAATTTTCCTTTGTGTATGAGCTGTAAAACGTTCGTTTTCAGCTTCAGTTTGGGGTTCGAACTGCTTTTGAAGGCTGTCCGCAATCACTTCCGAGTTCTCCAGAGGGTGATTTGCTACACTGCCAAGTGCGCCCTTTAGAGGGGGGATGTTTTGAGGCGGAATTTTGAATAGGAAGATTTTCCTCCAAAGAGTGCCTGTTTCCTGCGTAAGTGCAGCTATGTGATTCCCAACGAGATTGGGAAAAGTTTCTAATGTCTTTCGTAACCTCACGATTGAGTGTTAGGAACTAAGATTTCACTGAAGGATCTCTTGTATGTTGCCAAAATTTCTGAAGACGACTTCTGTGGTGAATTTTAGCTTTAATTTCGGAGGGGAGTTTTAATGGGGGTTGTTTAAATTTTGGTTTTGAAGCTTCTATACGAGCTTCAGAGATATTTCTCCAAGCCATCTAATTGCCATTTCGAGGTCATCATTGCTGGAGGAAGGAGGGATGGGGAGTGGTTCGTTATTTAATAAAAATTTGAAGTTGTCCCAATTGGTGGAGAGTCGATCCAGAATTTTGATTAGAGCAGAGCCAGTATATAGAGTAAGAATGACCGATAGATGATCTGATTCACACACACAAGATCATCTATAACTCTAATATCATTATTGAAGGGGATATTTTTAAGAACTACTAGATCAATAATAGAATCTCTTCCTCCCGGTCTAGAGCTAGCGTTGATATGTGTAAGAGTGTGCGGTGCTACAATCCTCATATTTGGTTTATTATTAACAATTTTGCGGAGAGCCTAGCCAAATGCATTTGATCTAGTGTTGCTCCACGCACGATGCGCGGCATTTAAGTCTCCAGCAAGGATAATATTCTGGTCATAATTAAGAATTTTGAGAACATCTTTGTTAAGGAATTTTCTATTATTTTACGGGGTGTTTCGAGCGTACGCTGAAACAATTCGGATTGGGGGGGGGGGGACTATTAAATTTAATTTCGATTGCGGTTGCATGCAGAGTCGGTAATGGAACTGTTATGATTGTAATTATTTTTGCAGTAAATAGCGGTATCTCCATCTGTTCGAGTACGCAGAAAATAATTTCTCTCGTCTTTATGAAGACGATAATTCGTAATAAATGCATCTAGACCGGGTTGTAGTTTCGTTTCTTGAACTAACAACAGATCAGGGTTCTGTTCTGATACAAAGTCGCGGACTTCACAAATTTTGGGTCGAATTCCGTTCTCATTCCAGAAGCAAATTGACAAAGATTGCACGTTGGAATTGAATGTTAGGCTATGAGCATTGGTCGTAATTGCGCCCTTGTACTACTGCTACGTACGCTTCAAAAATTACGCAGGCATTCTCGTTAGCATCATTCAGATTTTTTTAGGGCAGAGAGAGCCTGCCCAAATGCTTTTGCTAGTAAATTTTGGTCTACTCCTGCGTCATTGGAAATAGGATCCTCCTCGCGGCAAAATATCGATGGCTGCATCTGCAATGCGCTGATGAGCACAGATTCTGGCAAGCTGATTGGCACCAAAATGTCTTTTCAGATTAATCACATTTAAATTTCTGGGACCATGATGGCGGCATTCTTGTTAGACGCTATGCTTGTGAACATTGCCTTTCAGAGCGCGTTATCGAAAGACATAGTGTCCTAACGCCTGGAGTTGTTCTTTGGGGTGAAATTTCGAATCATGGACGATTCTATTTGCTACGAATTGAGGGTAATCTCAATAGCAACAGGTACGTCCATGAAGTGCTACAGCCTGAAGTCAGTCCCTTCCTTCAAGGCATCCGTGGAGCTTTCTTTCAGCAGGATAATGCACACCCACATGTGTTGCAAAGATTATTCGAGACTTCTGTTGAACTCAACATATGCAATTTCTTCCTTGGCCTGCTTATTCGCCGGATATGTTGCCTATTGAAGACGTGTAGAATTTGGTTTGTCGACTTCTCACTCGTGATCCGCGTCCTGCAACTTCAAAAGATGAACTTTTGCTGCGCATACAATCAATATGGAATTCTCTTCCACAAGCAGACATTCAAAATCTGTTTGAATACATGCCACGTCTTATAGCAGTACGTATTGCAGCGGGTGGCTACACCAAATACTGATTTTGGACGCTTAATATTGTTTTTTTTTTGCTTTGAAAATTTCGTCATTTATTTGCACTAATACTAGTCGTTTGTGCATTAAACTTCATTTAATTCTGTTGATTCCTTCATGGTGTTGCATTCTTTACAAACAGCAGTTTATATAAAAGGTTACATACTTTGGAATTTGATTCTGACCGAAGTAGCCTATTGGTCAGGAACTCGTTGACCAGCACTGTCGCGTTCCGAGGTCGAAATCTGCGACTGCAGACTCTCCATGAAGAAGGGAGGATGCATGGTAAATCGGTCGGTCACGAGTTCATGACAATGACCTCTAGGCTACTGATTCCCTTTTACATACTGAAGTGAAATAATAGAATATGTGTAGTAATAAAAGAAAATTGTTCATGTGTATTAATGTATTATTATTCGTTAAAAATACGAAATACTATTTTCGCACTAAATTAATAATTCCTATTCGAAATTATGTACTTTTGTAAAACAAAAACTTACAAATTCTTAATAAACAATTACAGGATGGTATACTGTTCATAAATTTCAGTCACATTATATACAGGAGTTTTAATCGAAAACATGTTTTCATTTCTCATTAAAATTTCTATTCTTATTTTTTTTTCTTTTTAAAAAAATAAATTGCAACTTAACACCAAAAAGGCATTTTTTTTAAATCTCTGAGCAGTATGTTTCAAAATAAGTAAAACATAGAATGACAAGTAAACATACTTTTTGAATCCTAAGCACTGCGCGTGCATTTATTAATCGAAATACCAGTGCTCATTCACAATAATTACTTCCTTAAGATTATTGCCTATTTTTTCAATTCGTACTATTAGCTCATTTTATCTATATATTTATTTATTTTGTTCAATCGTTAACAAAATAACTTCTTTTCATCCAAGCAAGTTCAAAATTTTTTTTTTAAACTTGCAGTGAATGACACTTGATGTTAATACAGTTTTTTTTTCAAATATTGATTCATTAATCAAATTTAATTAAATTAATTACTGGTTTTTGACGCTAACATAGATTCATCTCTACTGTTGTATTAATGTAACTGTTAAAACAAAGACAAAAGTTGGCATCGAAAACCTGTTTTTCAGCCAAACTAGCCAAACCGGGCTCATTTTGTTACAACTATGCAGACAAATCATGCTCTTTTTTCAATTCCTACTATTAGTTCACTCTCTCCCTATATATATTTATGTATATATATCTTATTCAAATTTTCAATCGCTTATAAAATACTTTCTATTCATCCATTCAAAGTAGGAATTGACTTATTTATATATATATATATATTGCTTTTCATTTATTTACCATTCTCTTTGATCTATCCTCAGAGAAGAACTAGGACAACCTTTTCATGTTTTCAAACTTTCGAGAATCAATTTGTTTTAAAAATAAGTTTATTTAAAAAAGTTTTGTATTAAAGTTATTATAAAGAAAATTAATTTGAAGTTATTTTTATTTGTCAGAAAATATAAAAAAAGAGAGAAATTACTTTAAAGAATCTTAAAAATAATTAATTTTCTTCCCAGGCAATGCCAAAAAATGTCAAAATGTGATAAAATATGCTATATTTTCTTTTTTTTTTCTTTTTTCCAAACAAATTCATTTCATTTCAAGTATTATTTATTTTATAAGAATTTTTTTATAAGAATTATTTTAATTTCCACAGATAAAACTGCAAGTATTTGTCTGAATTAGATGTAATGCATAAAATTTTACTATGTGAATTGACTGTCGGAAAAAAAATTCTGGAAACTACAGAGCACGTGATTAGATCAGTTTTAGACAAATTTGAATAGAATGCGATACACACATAATTAATTGTTATAATAAATTTTCTTATTTCTAATGCGTAATTGAATTTAATTATAGAAATACAAGACTATATAGTATGAATTTTAGAGATTTTTTTTAAAAATGTGGTGGAGAAAGTTCCATAAATTTTGAATAATGAAATTTAGAAGCATTTTTTTTTTTTTTAAATTAAATTTTTGATATATTTGAATATTTTTTTTTTTTGAAAAACTTATAATTAAAAAATTACAGTGTTTTCCCTTATTTTGATTAAACTGTTGTATATTTCCATAAGGAATGACTTCCTCAATTTTTGAAATAAAAGTAAAAAATCATTTGAATACAATAGAAACTCGCATGATACCGATGTACTTATTCCCCTTCCCAAAACATTCTAAATTGTCTTTCAATAAACACACTTAAAATTGAAGTGATTATAAAGGAAGGGATTCAAAATATTTCACATATTTTACAATATTTTAAATAAGAGTATGAAGTATCTTAAAGCACCCGAAAATAAAATTTAGATTGAACATACTACATGTCTACTATTGTTTCCTGGGTCATTTTCTGATTTCAAAGGAGAGGGTAAATATAAGTAGATTTTTGAAGTTCGGGTGATAAAGCTTTACTCAAAAAATATTTTAACCTGTGAACAGTCAAAGAAAGAATGTGTGTGTATTAAACTCCAATTTCAAACCTACCGAATTCCCCTTTCTCTAAGAAATTCTACCTCAATTTTCAGGCATGATATTATAAATTTTTCAACAAAAAAATCCGATGTTAGTTTGTATTTTGATAATTTCGAGATCCAGCATTTCCACGAATATTTCGCAGGGAACTTGTTACTTAACTCTAAAAATGCGTCTCAAAAGATACGTAAACCACTTTTTTCCTTTCACGAAGACTATTTAGAAACATTTTGGATGTTATGAGTTTTTTTTTCTTCTTTAACCTATGTGGCGAATCTTCTTTATTGCAATAGTTCTCCAAATCAAAATAAGTACACGTGTATTTATTGATTTAGATGCCACAGAAAAAGCGAACTAAAACGTTAACTTTTTTAAAAATATTTTTATCTCATAAACCTATTCTAATAAAATCAAGTGTTTATGTGTGTTTTAGCGATGTAAGACAAAAAGAAAACCACAGAGCAAATCCAAATATATTTCACGATGGTGTCATTTTTTTTAAGCTCACTTTCGACTTTTTACAATTCAATTTTTAAACAATTTTCCGACTAACGGTATCCCATGATATGGTATAAATCAGGGGTTAGTAACTCATGGCACACATGTCACATGTGGCAAGCGTTACAATTCTCAGGGGAACTCTGCACTACTCGACAAACTCAAACTCAGTAACACAACAGGCCATGAGAGCCAGAGCCTACTGTGCCCATCCCAGTATATGTGACCATTGGGCACTGAATTTCTTGAGCAGATGTCCTGAAATTTGTCAATTTTTGAGGGGATGGAAAATGTTAAACTTGTAATGGAATTTTTTTTACAAACATCTTCAGAATTATGCACATTTACGGAAACACCAAACAATCTGAAAGATAACAGTTTGTATATCTTGAAGGTTTTTTTAGGACATGTGAAGAGAAGAGCCTCTATAGACTTAACATGGATGATATACTTGCTAGTTGGAGATAGCAAAATAAAGTCCCGTCTTTTTTAACACTAGAATGTCGGAGATTTCGAATACCCTTAAACATCCACAGGTGTCATTTCGACACCGATACATAAAATATATAAAATAATTGCTTTAACTAAATAATAGCAGGACTACTGTGTGTTCACTAGAGTTTAGATTTAAGACTTTATAATATGAATTCGCGTAATTAACATATTTTATGGCCCTTTATATTATAAAAAAACTGACGTTGACATTATGTTTCTGGAAAGCTTGTTGGATGTCGCAAAACATTTCGAGTCGCAAATCTGTCAGAAACATTACTATTATGCGGATCCATCCCTAGCGACGTATTTATCAGGAGTTACTGAAACATTATCAATTATAACTATTTTTTCTTCAGATTTTTCGCAGTCACTTTAACACGTTCTTATGTCTTCCTTAGAATCCAAATTAAAGCCGATTGTGTGATTATCAGGAATATCTCGGAATAAATTAGCAATTTCATCAAGGCTTGAACCTTTTCTACTAGCCATCGTCTTAGGGTGTTTGCTCTGCACAAGGTTTGAAAATCGATTTTTTTTTTTTATTAGCAGATAACTAAATGCTATTTAACGAAACAATTAGACATAACAGTTTTAGAAAAATTAGAAGTAAAAAAACTTTTTAAAAATGAGCTTTTATTTAAATGAGGTTCAAAGAATAAAATAAACTTTTATTTAATTTTTTTTTCTATCAACTTATTATGTCTTTACACAATTAATAATGTAAAATCTTTTCGCGAGATTTAAGTACTCGTATTTACTTCGTTTGAAAGTTTTAAAAATTAAAATGAATCACAGATCAAATTATTTAAGGTATCCGACTACGTTCGGAACCGTGAATTTAAAAAAGCACATAATGGATAATTTTAAACGGAATTTGAAAAATTCACGTTATTTTCAGTTACCACCAATTAAAATAATTTTTGGCTTTTTTTTTTCTTAAAATTGCTTTCCTCTGTTATCGTAAAATATGGATAAACCCACTTCTAAGTTATATATTTCAAAAATTCTAGTTGAGCCTCTGTAGAGAGGTCTCAGCTATATTTAGGCAAAATATTATTATAATATAAGTATTTTTCACCAAAGGAGAACATTTTGAAAAAAGATTAATCTAAGTTAATTTTTTGCTAAAATACTGTATTTAAATAATTTTTTTTGTCAAAATGCCCTTAAAACAATTTTATGCATGTATTCTAATCTAAGTGACACTGAATATCATGAAAATTATCCATTTATGCGCTTTTGCATAATCAAGGTTCCGAACGTAGTCGGATACCTTAATTTACTTGTTTATCTACACAGGTAAATCTCTCGACATGCTTTTATGTTATAAATTGTGTAATGACGTTATAAGTTAATAGTAAAAACAGTTTTGAAATAAAAAAAATTTTTATTCTTTTTAGCGCATTTAAATAAAAGCTTGTTTTTAAGAAAGTTTTTGCTTTTAATTTATTTTTTTTACTTTTTAGTTATAGCTGGATAGGTTCCTCAGTCTATTCATACCATTCAGCGCATCAGTGTTGCAAGGTCGTTTGTCAGTTAGTTTTGAACAGTCTAGCGCAGAGGCACTCAACATTTTTTCCCGCCAGCACATATGTATGTATGATAGATATTTCACTCGAGCCCCAACAAGAGGATAATGGGGAAGGGGTAAACTCTGTAAGACCAAGACAACATAGGACAAAGCAAAATTAATCAAAATATTAAAACTCTGTCCCCCCCCCTTTTAATTTAACACTGTATTAAAGACGAAAAAACACATTTTTTTTTTAAATCCGTAATTTTGAACCACTTTTTTCAAACTTTGTACAGAATTTGGATAATACTTTTTTACAAACGGAAAGAATGTTTCGTGCGATTATCTGTATAAAAGATGAAGTTATTAAATATTTAGTTAAGGTGCCTGACTAATTGCGGAGGCATTTTTTAAAAAATTTTTTGAAAATTTATTTTTAAACTCAATTTTTTGTTTTTATTATAATTGAAAACATAAGAATAGCAAAAAAAAATTTCTTACAATGTATTTTTTTTTAAATATGGCCAATTTTAGGTTTAAATTAGACGTTATTTGCAGGTTACGTTAAACACAGTAAAATAAATTATAATGCATAAAATTTTAAAAATCCCTTATAATTTTACTCAGAAAACAGTTACTAATGAATTGACCTAATATCTTTGAAAAATTGTAATTTATTACTGAACTAGAGGTCAAAAAGTGCACGCAATACAAATTTTTCAAAAATTTCACATTTATCACAGAGAAAAAAAATAATAATAAAGGTAAACATGCTGTTCTTTCTTACTCCCTTCGTCACAGCATACATACTATAATAATGCACAATTATACAAAATTTCAGACAATTATCTACAGAACTTTTTGAGATATCATGCTTACCGTGTTGTAAAATATCAAAAAATCTGTTTCAGAGAAAAATGCATTTAAAGATTTAAAATTCAGAATTTAAAAAATTATACTGCTAAAAAAACCTAAAATCTCTATATATCAAAAGAACAAACCTTTTCAAAGCAAATATGAATATTATATACTTTCTTCAAACTTTTATCTTTTAATATTTTTAACAATTTTATAGTGTCAAAAAGCTTTTTCTTAAAGTTTAAGTACATAGTTTACGAAATACGGATTACACATATAAAAAGCACTTTAAAAAAAACCTTATTTCATTAAAAAATAAAAACATTTTACATAGAAAAACAAATATATATTCTTCCATATTATTTTAGAAGTTAAGAAATATTTAATACAAAATATATTTGTGTTGTTTTATCAGCAAACACATTCACGGAAAAGCTCTTAAAAAATATTGTTTATCGCAAAGGTTATCATAAATTAGAATAAAAATCATGCAAAGAAGTACTTCAAAACCCTCCATATGAATATACTAAGCCTTCTGTTTTTTCATCCTTACTACTTTTTGTTTTCCTTGCTGCTTTTCTTTTTTTTCGAGACAATTTTACAATCGGTAAAGAGTGTCTGAAAGATGTTGAAATCCGTTGTTTATTAAATTTAAGTAACTCTTGAGCAACACTTTCAGGAAGGGAACCATTTACATTTCGAATTACTGATAATATACCAGCACATAACCAGAATTAAAAAGTATTAGAGCTAATAATGCACCCAAATGAAATGTTTCTAGTCCAGTGTTTCTCAAACTTTCAATACTGGCGACCCAATTTTCAATCATAATTTTTGTCGCGCCCGCCCCCCTCATCCCCTGTACAAAAATAATGTATTTACTGCAATAAAAATGCACTTTGACGCTAAAGCTACAATGCGATATCAATTATAAACTGTATAAGTATTAAATTTTGTATATGTTACTTTTAAGTAATATATATTTTAAGAAAATTACTTAAAATACATATTACTTACTTATTATTATGTTATTTTTCTTTCTCTAATTTTTAAATTGGAACAGATCGCAAAATTTTATATTTAATTAAAGATTTATTTCCTTCAGCATCCATTTCTAAAAGTACAAATGTCATTAGAAAAATAGTCCATTCTATGTTGCTCTCTATCATATGCATCACATCTGGCATTATCGGGTACGTTTGCGTGGGTCTGGGCAACCTTTTGGACCTCTGCGCAAAACATGTAAAAATGCTTTTTCTCGTACAATTTCAGTCAGTTTTGGTCGACTCGGTACTTCTATAGCTACCGAATCTAGCTTGAATGTACATTTTTAAATTTGTACGTTAATTGTAATTCACGGTAATTAAGTATTTACGGCAGTAGAATAGAACAAAATCATACATACATTTTTAAGTCGTAAGCGAACATTCGACGATAATAAAGGATCAACAAGTACACAGACGAGCATGGTTTCGAAAATTAAATAAAGGAAATATTCTCAAGAATACTTAAAATTTGGATTTACCACTACTGAAGTAAATGATGGGAAAAAAAGCCCCAGCTCGTTATGTGTTAAAACTTACAAATCTGAAGAGCAACATGTGAAAGTTGCTTTTAAAACCATGTAAAATCATTTAGCCATGTTGGCAAAAAATTTTAAAAAGTATTTTCTTGATGAAGACAACTTGGTAGCAAGTTACGAGTGGATTAGGGATCTATTTCAGAATACTCCAGAAGAGCTCTCAACTTCCGAAGAAGAAATCCTCATAGATTTTACATCCAGTGAAAAATTAAAAGGCAATTTTGTAATAAATCGCTCTTTAAATTTTCAGTAGAGGTGGATGATGAATTTTCTGCACTGAAAACAAAAGCACACTCCGTATACTATTACCATTTTCAACATCCTACCTTTGTTAAACCGGATTTTCTGCGGTGGCTGCTTTGAAGACAAAATATAGATTCTCAGCTAAATATAGAAAAATAACTCAGAGTGTCAATTCCTGATATTAAACCTTCCTTTGAAAATTTCTGCTCTACAAGACAAGCCCATAGAAGTCACTAACAATTATTAAACTTGTTCTTAATTCAGTATTAAGAAATTATTTATAAAATACCTTCTTCAGTACTGATACATTAAACGTATACCGGCTCTTCGCACGAGTTCATTATTTTAAAAAATAAAACATTATTCTTGATATAATAGCTGAACTGTAAGGAGAGTAAAACTGCGTGCACGACATTGTATACAAAAATGTAAAATGATTTTTTTTTAGATAAATGCTATAATTGTAAATAACTGTTTAAAAGAACTGTAATTTTAAACCTCACAGAATTAGCATTTAGAATTAATGTTAAATAATGAAGAAGAATATAAAATTCCGATGAAGAATAATTGTGTTACTTTTTAATATTTAAAGCGAGAAGACTTCAAAATGTTTTAACTCTGGAGCAGGCGCGCACTCGATACTAACGCTAATGGTAGTGCGGGGGGACTTAATCACCCCAATCATTTGTTGATAATTATTTTTACAGTACACGATAAAAATTGGAATTCCAGTGAATAATTTAATTAAGAGAAAGTATATACTTACCGGCTTTCAAGGACTTTTCTATTTTTCTTTTATAATTTGAGAAAAAATCCAATAAAACTGAACTAAAATGATTCAAAAGTGGAAGACCTTAATAAAGGACGCAAACCAGAGGCAATTTTCACTAATATTACAGGATTGTTATTTGCTGGCAAAGCTGTCATATTTTGTTCAAGTTATTGTAGTTTTAATGAGCTTTCATGATCGAGTGAGTGAATATTAACGTCGCACTGTTCAGCTACACGAGGGCTTTTGGAGACGGACATCGTAATTTTGAACCATGGTCAAATGACGAGGACGACACTTGAGATGGCCTCTTTTAACTACCACACCACTCCAACAAGAGGACGTTTGAGCTCTCGACAGATTTAACGCGCATCTCTCCCCTACACGGCGGGTCTTTAGTGGTACTGGGCTCGAACTCGTGACACCTTTTGGTGATCAACAAATAGCAAGTTGAACTTTTTCTTTCTTTTGTCTTTTTGACAAGGCGAACTGAACCTTGTGGTACACTTATGGCTTCATATTTTAGTTGATGTAGTTCTTTAGGGAGCATTTGAAAATTTTCCTTTCATGTTCACCGAGTTTCTCAATCATGAATAATATGCATTCTTTCAGCAGGTTATTCCTTTACTTGATCAGTTTCAACTTCCTTCAATAGAGATCACAGATGCCCCGCGCCACCGCTGCCGGGTTAAAAGTTTATTCAGAATAAAAATACGGATTTTCGAAAGAGAATTATGACGTTTTTCACTCTCCTTTATATGTTTGAGAATACAGATAAAAATAAATTTTGGCCAAATAATCCTTCAAATCAATCAATCCTTTTCCAAATATCATAAAACTCTTTATTATTTACAATTTCCCTAAGCGGAAAAAAAACATAAAAGATGGGACGGAACTAATGTAGAACAAATCATACCAGTAAGCTGGAAGGTTAATCAAATGATCAGCAAATTTATTATGCTTTCTGGCTGAAAAGTGAATCATATCTTCCTTTTCTTTCCACAACGAATGTACAGTATTTCAATAATTACAGTGATGAATTTTTTATCTTCTTAGAATTTTTCTCAGGGTCTGGGTTTCGTTTTTTCTTTTAACGAGTAATATGTTAAGCTTAAAAGGAAAGCGTAGTAAAAAAATCTCTCATCGAGGAATTACAGCAAATTAAACAAAATGTTTTTTTTATTTGGTTTTGGGATCAAAGATAGGCATTTGATGACGGAAAAACAACAGATGATAAACATAAATTATATCAGTGTTGTTATGTATTTTTTTCATTATAGAGAAAGTATTTTGTTTTACTTCTTTCTGGTTATTTTTTTAAAAAAAATCTTTAAATTTTCGATATGCTCACGCCCCCCTTGTAGGGTTATCGCGCCTTCCCAGGGGGGCGCGCCCCACACTTTGAGAAACACTGTTCTAGTCCAATAAATATATTTTTGGTAACAATATTCCACAAAATGTTGTTATAACTTTCGTTACAATTTTGTGTCTTACCATGAAGACATTTTTTCTACAAAGTTTCATTACACAGTTTTAGATATGTAGGCTTTATTTGGTTTATAATTTTATTAGGAAGTCCTAGCTCAATTTCTTTGAGGGGACTCCCAGCTGCTTTTGCTTTTTGGTAACGATACCAAATCTCAGATCCTTCAGGACACTGTCTATGCAATGAATTGTTTTTTCCAGATACACAGTGGAAAAATGCAGCTATTACACTACTCATCATCTTTTGTAGATTACCTACATTGCTTCGAATAGCTATTCCATAATAGTTCTGGATTCTGTCAATTAATTTTTATCAGTTAATTTATTTTTCCCTCTCAAACCTTTCATCGTGTTTTTAATTGACGCAACCGCCCCCCCTACACGTTTCTGTACATGACCTATACACTCGAGTTTGGTTACTGTATTAATTTCATAAAAATTTTTAACAGATTCATATCCTTTCAAGTCCCCATCTCCGTAGTATATTCATTGTACTGCACATCCCCTTACATTTAATCTCTCAAATATACGGTAGGCTCCAACAAACTCCATGTTCCCCGCGGAACCTTTATAATTTGGACATACATGTTTCGATGATTGGCTATTGCCTTTCGCGCATGTGTGGCAATATTGCGTCATAATTTCAATGTCTAAAATTTTACCGGTGTCAACTGATATGGCACTTACAAACCCATTCAAAGATAAGTAGCCTCTGCGTTGCCAAGTACCATCAATAGATATTCCACACTTAGTGAAATTATTTGAGCCTTTGATTTCACTTAATGCAGCGTTGATGTTTTCTTGAGCAACACGTTCAGTTGCTTTCAACAGTTTCCTTTTTTGATTGCGGAAAGCAAGTTTTGGCAAGAAAGGTAAACCGAGGAAAGCACATAACTTTTTGCCAGCTGAAAATCCTTTCCCGATTATCCTTAACCCCAAAACAATTGAAGAGTTTATAAAACAATAACCTTTCATCTTCTCTGTCGTAGGGAAACCTTTAAAGAAGGAGCAGTTTTTGCACTTTAAGTTCATATGTGAGCATAATCCACTGACAGAGTCTTCTATAAGTTCCAAGCCCTGAGAATAACAATCAGGGCAACAAACTATGGCAAAAAAAGAAATCAAAATTGTCAAGCTGACAATTCTATTGTCTTCATAAGTTTCAAACAATCTTTCTGAGAAAATTTCCAAACTTGTATGGCTTGATTCCAATTTTTTTGGCACTAGAGGATTCAGTAGAATTGGGCTCAGATGTTTTATTATTCACATTAATAGTAGCACGAATGGTATAACGATTTCCAGTAAATCGGCGCTTCTTAGACCTAACAGATCTTGATTTAGCCATAATTAATCAATATTTTGTCTTAAAAAAGACAGTTTTTTTAATAAAATATATCAAAATAATAAGTTAAATGAGGAGCGAAGAATCGAGAAGCTAGAACATAAGCAAATCGAAAAATGTCAGCAAACCTGTAAAGTTGTTGCCAAATTTTACTAAAAGCTATTAAATAATTTTAAAAATATCTCACCATATTCAGTTTTAATGTTACCAAAATTAATATTTTTTAATAAATTCAATGAAACTCCAAAAAAGAGTAAAAATCTTTCAAATTCAAAGCACTTCCGGTATCGATTTCTAACTTCCGGTTTGTTTTTGTTGTTCTCCCTTGACATAAAAACTGATATAACTTTGTAAATAATTAGAGTACAAGCAAAAGTAAGGTATTTTTAGAAAGAAGAAAGTTCAAATATGTTAAAAATATCAAATATTGTTTTTTTGTAATTTTCACCTTAAAAATTTAAATATTTTTTTTTTAAATCGTAAAAAAAACATAGGGGCAGTTTATTATTTTTAAAAAACTGATTCTAAAAGAAAAAAACATGAACTTTTTTAGTGTAGAATATTGATTCATTAACACGAAAAAAAAATCATACCGAATGATTTAGAACTCCTTTTCATGAAAAAACTTCGATTTTGACTCATTTTAATAAAAATCGTAAAAAACAGAGAATATCATTTTTTTTTAAGAACTATACCGTATCTTTTAGCGAAATAAACAATCTTTCCGATTCCGTAATTATTTTTTGTCTGAGTTCAATAGAAAGAAGTAGATGGCTTTTTTAAAAACGTAAAAAAAATGAAAGGCATGATGCTTTGGGCAGAGCGCTTTAAAGCGATATTTCTTCTTAAACCCTGTAAATAGCCTTAAATGTTGGTGTGTGTGAGTGTAGTGATGTAAAGTTATGTTTAGTCATCAATAAACTTATTCGTATACCAAGGGCTCTTTTCATTTATCAGATAGAACATTAAAATCAATGTTACAGTCCTCTTGCTCTCCATTGAATTCTCGACTTCATTGGTCCGACTCCCCGCAGTTTGTTCTAGCTTAATTATGGATATACAACGAGTCAATTATTTAATTATCGTATTGAAGTAGTCCTGGTTAATTGAACATTGACAGTTCTCACCACACCATATCGAAAATCGGTTCCTTAACGAGGAATATAATCGTAAATTGGTTCCTGAACGAAGGAATAATAAGCAAATCGATTCCTGAACGAGGAATAAATCGTGTAACAAAAATGACCATCATTGAACTTAATCGTAAACGTACGACTTTTTGAAATAAAGTTTGGAAGGTAAAAAATTTCATTAATAGCTTTCAACCAACGGACAGTACGAAGGATTACATCGCCTTAAAATCGAAACTGTACAATATGAAAAGTATTATCAAAGAATTGGACATTCTTCAAAACGACTATTGTGCCCTTCCGGATAAAGTCAATTTATAAAAGACTCATTGGATACATTAAGTGATTTACAAGATGAAGCTGAAGAAATCAAGGTAAGCCTTCTTGTGCTTTTATCCAATTATGAAAGTAAAAAGGAAACTGTAAATAATACTTCAAATAATAATTATGTTAAATTGCCTGATCTGCCATTGCCAACGTTTAGTGGCAAGTTCCAAGAATTTGAGCAATTTAAATTGCAGTTTATGAATCTAATCGGAAATAATCCGTCTTTAAACGAAATACAGAAACTTTGCTATCTCAAAGGAGCACTTAAAAATGAAGCGTCACTAATTCAAAGTGATCAAGATACTTTGGATTCATTAATGAAGGCCTTGGAAGTCCGGTATGAAAATACAAGAGCTCTTTAGTAGTCATTCATATAGCAGAAATTCTTTCTATAAATAAACTTAACAGCGAAAATCCATCTCAAATTCGATCAGTCATAGATAAAGT
>BMAV01002471.1:97256-110982 GCA_019973955.1 Trichonephila inaurata madagascariensis | reverse complement strand
AGAAACTTTGCTATCTCAAAGGAGTACTTAAAAATGAAGCGTCACTAATTCAAAGTCATCAAGATACTTTTGATTCACTAATGAAGGCCTTGGAAGTCCGGTATGAAAATACAAGAGCTTTAGTAGACATTCATATAGCAGAAATTTTTTCTATAAATAAACTTAACAGCGGAAATCCATCTCAAATTCGCGCGCGCGCGCGATCAATCATAGATAAAGTAAGAAATCATTTGAGATCTTTAAAAATTTTAAATTCGAATCGAATCCTTTGTCTGCTGCAATTATATTGCATGTCTTAAGCAACAAAATTGATAAAGAATCTCAGCGATTATTTCATTTAAGTTTAACTACTACTAAAGTACCTAGCTTAGATGAATTTATTTCCTTTTTGGAACTAAGATGCATTCAGTTAGAAGCAGTCATTAAACCGCCCGAAATCACGGGGGAAAATGTTCCAATAAAAAATAAACCAACTTCCGGTTTAATTAATCCGCGGTGGAAATCGTTTCTGACTAAAGAAAAATTAAAACCAACCACTTCCGTTGAATCTATCAAATGCCAAAAAGAATGTTTGATTTGTCATAAAAAAAATAAGCATCCGCGATATTTAATTGTGTATCATTTTTAAATCATTCTCCTTTGGAAAGGTATGAACTATGTAAAAAGAATAACATTTGCACGAACTGCCTTAAGTACCACCCCGATAAAAAATGTGTGTCGACATCCCGTTGCAAGATATGTAATAAATTTCATAATACTAAACTGCATCGTGCCTCTTCACCCACGCCAGGCGAATCATCCAAGGTCAATACCGAGCAATGTTACGCAACGAATGCAAATGAATCACCGCGCGTTAAATATTTGCTGAGCGCACAGCAATCATATACATAAATAATATTCCAGTAAGAGTAATTTTGGATAGTAGCTCAGAAATAAATTTGATCGATTCAGATATTGCAACTACATTGGGATTAAAAAGAAACAAAATAAATTCAACGGTTTCTGGCTTTAACGGCCTTGCTCAAAAGATAAACTATTCTGTAAATGCTAATATTTCAAATCAAGATGGTTCTTTCAATCAACACTTGAAGTTTCTCATTGTTCCAAATATATCATTATTCACTCTCTGGCACTTCAGATATATCAAAAATTTCTCTTCCAAAACGCATTAAGTTGGCGGATCCTTCTTTCCACAAGCCATCGAAGGTTTCAATGCTCTTAGGCGCGCAAGTGTTCTTCAAAATTATTAAGGCAGATCAGATAAAAATAAATGATTCAGTAACTTTGCAAAATTCAGTGTTTAATTACATAGTTACTGGAGGGCTCCCGGCAGCCGAGGATATATATAAGCAGCAATGTTTTCGTCTCTCTGAACAAAAAGGGTTAGAAAGTTTAATCTCTAAATTTTGGCAGATAGAATAGATTGAAGATGTACCTCGCAATCTAAATTCACAAGCCAAGTTTTGTGAAGAAAATTTCGTAAATAATCATAGAAATGAATCGGGACAATACATTGTCCAGATGGATATTTTAAAGGAACCTAATTGTCTTGGCGAATCCAAACAAACGGCTATTCGTCGATTAAATACGTTATGGCCCCCTTCTTTAGAGAAGTGAAGAGAGACATTTTTTTTATTTTTTGAGAATTTTGTTGGTGGGAATGTGTGTGATTTGTCCCGTTCTGTATATTTCTAGACAAAGCATTTTCATATCCGTTCCTAAGGAACGCAAAGCAAAGGTTCGCTGACGCGGGGTATAGCTCAGTGGTAGAGCATTCAAATGCAGATCGAGGAGTCTCCGGTTCATACACGGGTGTTCCCTTCTTCAGGGAAGTGAAGAGAAATATTTTTTTGAGAATTTCGAAGGAGGGATTGATCTGTCCCGCGTTCTGTATATTTCTAGACAAAGCGATTTCGCATCCGTGACGCTGTGCGCACACATCGTAAAAATTTACCCATATCCTATTTCTCTAATGGCCCTGTGAAGAAGTATAACTTCAAAAAAGTTTTAAAATTTAAAATCTTTGAAAATTTCGGACACTTCTAAACATGAATAATTTTTAAGCTTCTGTATTACATTATTTGAAAAATTTTCTTGCGCATTGCTAAAAAACCCTATTTAAATCCATTTAGTTTTTCATAATTTTAAAGCCAGGTATTCAGGGCTTCTAACATAGAATCCCTAGTTTTGTATTGTTCAGATAACGAATTATATTTGAATTTTAAATGTCTGAACATCAATTTCATTCAAAGAGAACGTATAAATCACAAGCTTATATTTTTAAACTTGAATCTTTAAATAAAGAGTAATCAAAAGCATCTGGACAAATTTACAGTTAACATTTGCGCATATAAATAAATATAAAGATCCATTTTAAATTCAAGTTAAAAAAATATCTATTTATGCAAAATCCCTCATCATTTATGTTTCATTAGTGGCTATAACTGAAGAAAAGGTAATTAAAATTTGGACATTTTTTGTAATCTTATCCATGCAAAACTAGGAATTTATATTAGCTGCACTGAAATTCTGCATTTGAATTTCGAAAAATATATTTATGCGTGTCTCACATACTCAATTGATATAAATTAAAAGTAAAAATCTTTTTTTAAAAACAAGCTTTTATTTAAATGCTCTAAAAAGTATAAAATAAACTTTTCTTTTAAAATATTTTTTGCTATCAACTTATAAAGTCTTTACACAATTTATGATTATAAAAGCTTGTCGTGAGATTTAAGTACTCGTATTTACTTAGTTTAAAAATTTTAAAAATTAAAATTAATCATATCATGTTATTTAAATTGCTTGTTTATCTACACAGGTAAATCTCGCGACAAGCGTTTATATCATAAATTGTGTAACGACTTTATAAGTTGATAGCAAAAAAAGTTTTAAAAGAAAACTTTATTATTTTCTTTTTAGAGCATTTAAATAAAAGCTTGTTTTTAAAAAATGTTGTTTTTTTTTACTTTTAATTAATTTATTTATTTTTAGTCATCGATCGACAGAGGTTTCTCAGTCTGTTAATCTCATTCGACGCATTATTGTTTGCAAGATCGTGTGCCGGTTAATTTTGATCAGTCCAGCTAAGGGGTACTCAACCCTTTTTCCCGCGCCAGGCGACATATATATGATAGATATTTCACTCGGGCCGCAACAAGAGGATAATGGAAAGGGGGATAAACACTGTTAGACCAAACAACAATGGACAAAGCAAAATTAATTAAAATATTAAAACTCCTTTTTTTCTTTCTTTTTGCTTTTACTATAATTCTATATTAAAAACGAAAAACATAATTTTTTCCTTTTTGCGAGAAATATCTAAGCATTATTTTTGGAACATTTTTTGTTTAAAAATTACCGTTGTTTCAATCGATGTATGAAGTTTGAAGGCATTAACTTAAAAATGAAGCCCGAAAAAATTTTTTAACTTTAACAAATAACTCAATGTGAAATTGAATATCTCTTCATTTTATTTTAAAAGTCTTTATTTCTTTTTTTTCCCGAAGATTTCGTAGATTGATCGCTTAGAGCGCTGGATTAGTATTTTTTGTACCCGGGTTCAAAACAACATCATCACTTGGTTTTTATGATTTTTTAAAAAAATTCCCCAAAATTTTTTCGCGCATTTAATAACTTCACCAGCAATTTTGTATTTGGAAAGATAATTTATTTCGTCACGATACAGTATGCTTTTCTTTTTACAAAACAATGATACTTTACATAATTTCTGATTTTTTCTAAAATGAATCAATATCGATGCGTTTATATGAAAATGATTTTAGAAAACTCATACTTTGATCTTTTACAGTTAGTGATTTAAAAAATAAAATGTCGAACACTTTTTTACGAATTTTTTTTTGTGCTATAATTCATTACTTTTTGTGTTAATGGATGGCTGCATATGTCAAGCTGCTTAAGAAGCGGTGAATGTTCCCTTACTCCAGAGGTTTGATAGTTAGTGGGGGAAGGGGAATTTCCATGACAATATGTTATGCCTTTAAAAATGTTCGTGCAATGTCGGGGGGGGGGGGGATAAACCTGTCTGACAAAGAAAAGAAGCGAAAGAATTTCGAAACAGGGAATTTTAAGTTATAAACTCGGCAAAAGCCCGAGCAATGCATGGCGAAGTGGAAGGAGGGGGAGGGAGTGAAAGTCATTTTGAAAAAGGGAATTAGAAGTGCTGATTTTGTGAAGGAAAAGGTAAATTTATAAAAGTAGAGAAAGCCCGTACAACACTGGGCCACGCAGCTAGTCTTTTTAACTACTTGTGATATCGGCATATAATGGTCAAAACATGCATTGTCCTCTAAACTAAACGTGTAAACAAAATTTCAGCTCAACCGATTCAAGATATCAGCTTCAAAATTGAAATTCAAGATTCCACCCAAACAAATTATTTTAATTAATATCTTTTTATCTAATTGCGATACCGGAATAAAATGGTCCAAGCATGCTTTGTCATCAAAACTAAATGCGTATACAAAATTTCAGCTCAATCGGTTGAAGACATCAACTTCAAAATTGAATTGCAAGATTCCACCCGAACATTTTACATTGCAAGTTAAATAAAAGCTTGTAAAATATAGCATACTTTGTACGTATGCTGAGTGGAAGTATTGTAGAATATCTCGTTCTACAAATCAAACAAATGTCTAAAATAATTTACATGGAAAAATAATAATTGGAGGCGCGGGGAATCGATCCCCGTAACTATCGCATGATAAGCGAGCACTCTACCATCTGAGGTACGCCCCCGCGGTCCACACCTTTATTATTGTAAAAATGCTCGCCTTAACACCTGAACAAGATCGTTACAGTAACTAAGTCGATATCGGAATAAAAATGGTCAAAGCATGCATTGTCATCCAAACTAAACGCGTATACAAAATTGCAGCTCAATCGGTTGAAGACATCAGCTTCAAAAATCAGTTGCAAGATTCCACCCGAAAAAATTACTTTAATTAATATCTTTTTAACTAATTACGATATCGGAAAATAAATGATCAAAACATGCATTGTCATCCAAACTATATATATATATATAAACGTGTATACAAAATCTCAGCTCAATCAGTGGAAGATATCTGCTTCAAAAATGAATTGCAAGATTCCACACGAACATTTTACATTGCAAATTAAATAAAAGCTTGTAATATATATATATATATATATTTACCATAAATACTAATAATTTTCTTTGGATATTTAATTATATTTAGATTAAATTTTTAAAATATATATATATTCCACTTCTATAATATTTTTACATGTATTCCTTAAATTTCATATAATTTAATTGAGTGAGTGAGGGAATATTAACGTCGCGTACTATTCAACTACTCGAGGGCCTGTGCTGACGGAACCTACCTTGACTACTTGGCTACAAGTGGTCAAGGTATCGGATCATGGTTGGCATGTCACGAGTTCGAGCACAGGGCCACAAAAGACCCGCCGTGTAGAGGTGTGATGCACGTTAAATCTGTCGAGAGCTCAAACGTCCTCCGTTGGGGAAGTGTGGTAGTTAGAGAGAGGGGTCAGCTCAGGTGTCGTCCTCGACGCTTGACCATGGCTCAAAATTACGGGTTTCATCCCCAAAAGCCCTCGTGTAGCTGAACAGTACGACGTTAATATTCACTCACTCACTCACTCACTCACTTGTCGACGGGCCTCGTAATTTTAAACCATGGTCAAGCGACGAGGACGACGCTTGAGGATCACTCCCCTACACGACGGATCTTCAGTGGTACTAGGGTCGAACTCATAACACGCCAGCTACGAGTCCTTTACCTTGACCACTAGGCTGCCACAGCCTCACAATTTGATTGAAAACTGCATGTTATGAGTAAAAATATGCTGAAACATATGATGAACTTATAATGGATTTTTACACAGAAGCTAGATGTGTGAGATGCTAAATCGACAATGTGAAATAGTTATGAGAATATCGATGACAGTTTTTGAAATATTCAATTTAAATTTCAGTTCGAAATTTATTCGTTTTTTTCGCATTTAATATTAGAGTCGCCATAACAAATTAATAGTTTAACGCATTCATAGATTATAAAAAAAGAGTATGTGTGTACTTATGTACGGTAAGAAGTTATACTTCCTTGGCGTAACAAGATTAAAATCTTTCTAAAAACCTTTAGCGCGGCAAGCTGGGCCAAGGACGAAAGGCAGTCAAGAGCAGAGTTGAATTATACTAACCTTCAGTCAATCGGACCAGCCAAACCTGAGATAATCACTATTTAAATAAATTTAAACACCCCCGCACAGGGACAATAGGACCAATAACATGGGGGGTATCAGACTGTATCTGGAGATGAAGTGAACCGAATGTGACACCTGAGTCCTCATATTGAATGTCTCGGCAGGAAGAATCGTTCCTGAGAAAATTAAGACATCTCCACCTGAAGAGCCCCCGAGTTCTGGTCATTTTAAAATATATTAAAACAATAAAATAAAATAGAATCAGGACACCCAGCAACTCGAACCTGGGACTGGTTGTGAGCAAACACAAGAGTAATCCATTAGAATCGGTCCGGAGTCTGTAATTGCCAATGGGGTGGTGCTAGCTCGGGAAAGGAGAAACTAACTCCCCCCGGGTGGGGGGGGAATAACTGTGACGTAAATGACCACGTACATCCCAACAATACACAGACTAGTAGGTGATCCCAAAGTATCATCTTTCTGTCTCTGTAATATCGATACGTAATAAAAAGATCGAACTCCATAGGAAAAACATGGGGATTCTAATTTTAGGGATAACGCCCCCCTAAGCCCACTATCTACACATGAATTATAAGAGAATGAAAGAGCTCAACGAGGAGAACCTATGGTCCACGTTTCATTAACGAATCTAAAAAATTCTCGGAGCTATGGGGATTTCAAAAAAATTATAGCTAAAATAATTTTAAAATGTTAAATATGGTAAAGAGAAAGGGGGCTATGGTCCTGAGAAAATATATTTAGGATGCTCATAGGAAGAACAATTGAATCCAGCCGGTGCGGTCGACCAAGGTGGCGCAGGATTCGAGTTATTTCTGGGAAAGCCCTGAAGGAGGAGGGGGCCAATTCCACTTAAAGCTCGCGCTAATACGAAAATATGGTAGAGACCTCCAAAAATCAAGTTCAAAGCACAATTCCTTAGGAGGGTGAAATTTTTTCCTGTTCTCATAGGATTAACATGGGAACACGATATTATAGTGCTTAAGCCCTCCCCATGCCTACACAATAGGAATGAAGCAGATGACTGGATGGGTCTCATCGAGTAGTATACTTGGTTCAAATCTCAAGTCCGAGACTCAATCAAGAGCAAAGATATTGTGAATTTAAACAAATTTAAAAAGTTTAAGACAATTAAAAACTACGAAAGAAATAGCCCTATGAAAATGAAATTATAATAACTGAAAAGGCAGATAGAGAGAGATCAAATGAGCCAAGTTCGAATGGACTGTGAGGCTCGGGTACTTAGATATTGGCCAAAAAGCTGTAGAGGGGGTTGAATGCGTCCCAAAAGATATGGTTTATAGCATTAACTATTATGATCCCTTAAATATCAGTCCCATAGCACCAGAAAATGGCATGTTAGAATATTAGATTATGGTGTGTACGCGCGCATCGGTGTCGCTAAGGTATGCGCAAGCAACCGTGACGGTGTGCGCGCGAGCATCGTAAAAATTTACTCTCATCCTTTTTCCCTAACGCCCAAAAAAATTATAACTTTAAAGTAAATATACGAATACAAAAGGCTCTTATAATGTGCTACAATGTAATATAAATGTCTTTATGTTCATCGCAATGCGTTCGTAGTAAATACATCTATAATCATGAACTTGCAATTGTCATTTAAATTGGCTTATGTTTTATGTACATGAAAAACAATTTAAAGATTAATGTTTTAATTTTTTTTTTTCATTTCCTGTAAGTATGTTTGGTTTAATAACAAAAAGTGTTCAAACTAATGCATCAGAAATGCTCCGTAGGCGCGAAGGACTATCTTTCCCTACTAGTAGTGATGTCCCAAATCAGCGCAAAGAAAAAGTACGCAGACACGGGGGTATAGCTCAGTGGTAGAGCATTCGACTGCTAATCGAGAGGCCCCCGGTTGAAACGAAGGTGTCCCCTTCTTCAGGGAAGTGGAGAGAAATATCGTTTTGAGAATTTTGAAGGTGGGAAAGGTATGTCCGTTTCTGCATACTTCTGTATTCGTTCCTACGGAAAGCAAAGGTTCGTTGACATGGGGATATAGCTCAGAGTGGGGTAGAGCATTCAACTGCAGATCGAGAGGTCCTCGGTTCAAACCCGGGAGACCCTTTCTTCAGGGAAGTGAAGAGAAATATTTTTTTGAGATTTCGAAGGCAATAATGATCTTTCCCGTTCTGCATGTTTCTAATCAAAGCATTTTCGTATCCGATCCTACGGAACGCAAAGCAAAGGTTAGCTGACGCGGGGGTGTAGCTCAGTGGTAGAGCATTCGACTGCAGACCGAGAGGTCCCCGGTTCAAAACCGGGCGCCCTCTTCTTCAGGGAAATGAAGATAAATGTTTATTTTTTTGAGGATTTTGAAGGCGGTAATGATCTGTGTCCCGTTCTGTATATTTCTAGACAAAGCGTTTTCGCATCCGTGAAGGTGTGCGTCACATCCGTGACGGTGTGCGCAAGCATTGTAAAAATTTATCCTATTTTTCTGACGCCCCCCAAAAGTAGTATAACTTCAATAAAGGTATAAATGACATTGTGTGTGTGTGTGTTGGGAATAAGTTTTTACAGTTTTGAATTCAGACTTCTTTGCAGGAGTGTAGACTGTTAAAAGGTTGATGCTGAAGTTAGAAAACTAACATTTACAATATATGGAAAACAATATCTGCAATTCCATGATCTTAACGAGCAGAAGACGGCATTTTTACGTAGTACGGCAGTGTAAGCATGAGGTAGGAGCTTGTGGAGTAAACAACCAGGCCTCTGCAGTTTTGGCAGGTAATGCACTCCCAATTGTTGTTTTCAGTAAAGAATATAAAAATAACAAATACAAAAATAAGTCATGTAAACTTTCATATATTTTAATAACAATGAATTGTGAAATTAATTTCCAATTCATTGTCACGTGTTGGCTATAACTACGGTACTATCAACCGTATTTCTTATATATATATAGGCCATTTTATATTTAATTCTCGTAAACCTTACTCCTTTTAAAACATGTACTGTGCCAAAATACTCTCCTTTTGTATATTTATAAAATTTTAAAAATATAATGGTTATCTTACACAACATTTTAAATCAGGGGCGGCAACCGTGTAGCTGAGACGTGCCAAACCAATCTATGAGTATCATTCAGCGTGCCACATATTAGGAAATTTTTGAAATCCTTCGATTCCTACGATAATGTTTGCAGATTTAAAGAATAGAGGTAAATAATTTAGATTAACTGTTTTATTATTTATTAATTGTGGATCACAGTTAAATACATTTCTTAACATAAAAATAAACAATATAAAATGTTTCTATTTCTTCAACAAAGATAAAAACAAAATTAAAAATATATGTGCTTCCAACATATTTATTTAAATAAGAAATAGATAAAGTGAAATATAAATGTTTCCCTTCATTACAGTTAAATAAAAAATATAATCCAAATTAACTCTTTCACCACTCTTCTTTCATATCGCAAAACCAGTGGTATAATGAGTGACACTATTATGAGCATTTAGTTGTTAAAAAATTTCTTTGCGGAGTTGAAAAATTTTTCATATTAGGAAAGATTTTTTACTTTGATATGCAGAACCAAAAGTGAAAAGCAGAGTACACACACACACACATAAACACACACACACACACACTAGCAATGACATTCAATTATTTATAAAATAACTGTAAATTTATCCTTAGAATTATCTTTCAGATTATATTTCGTAGTTCCATAAATGTCCATAACTCAGAAGATGTTTGTCAAAAAAGATCTATTATAGCAACTTCCATACACTGAAAAATTGAGAGAGTAGTGCTGAGTTTCACCGAGAATTGTACCACGTGCCACAGGTCCATAGATTCCTGACACCTGTTTTAAATGTTCTTATTAACTAACCTTCTCCTATTCAAAAACAATTTATATGATAAAAAAGTGGTCTTACTCATTTGGTAGGGAATTGTATTAGATTCAACCATAAGAGTAGTTTTGTGTATCAAAAAATACATTGTTTTGGAGATCCCCTGAGAGAAAAATGAAAGTGATTTGACATAATTATAGTTTCTCTAAAAAGGGAAACGTTCACTTTCAAAATACACTGCATAAAGTGGTTTTAAATGTACGAAGTTATATTAACTATTATTCCTAAAATAAATGATGTTTTGGTTTTTCGTTAAGTTTTGAAGTTATTCCTTCAAATATACTTCTCCACTACCTTTCTTTCAAACTTGCTATTTTCTTTTGAGGCCACGGTAGCCTGATGGTCATGAACTCGTGTCCGATGTTCGAGCCCTGGTTCCACTAAAGCCTAGAGTTGAAGAGGAGCTGATGCACGTTAAATATGTTGAGGCCAAAAGTTCTCACGTTTGTGTGGTGTGGAAGTTAGGAAAGGGAGTTATCAGCTCAGGTATCGTCCTCATCACTTAACCGCGGTTCAAAATAACGTAGTCAGTCGTCAGTAGCCACCGTGTTGATTTAGAATGCAATATAAACCCTTAAATTGTGCAATTGAGTTAATTCGTGTGCGCTAAACAGTTCCAAATATGCACACTAAATATAATTCGAACGAGGTCGCATTTTATGCTGCTGTAATTTTCACACTCAAATATCAGCAAGCGCCATCTGCACTTGTAAAACTTTGACCGTTGTTTCTTATATTTTAAGATTTAGTCAAGAAACATCAAAAACTTGGATCAAATATTTGTATAAAAAATTACGGTAAAAGAAATATTTAGATTTTAGAAGCAAATTACTAGAAAATTTACATAAAATTATTACAATGAAACAAATATAATCCAGTAGAATCCGAAAACTTTGCCATTTCATTGCGTATTCAAAGATTTAAACGTCGAGATAGATAAGCTTTGAACATAAAAGATTTACTGACGTTTTATCTGACGTGTAAATTTTAACTGAAAAATGTACACGGCACAAACACAGACATTTGTATCTGTCAGTATCCGAAACACGTCATTTGCACCGATATAATCTTCCATTTGGAAAATAATTCGGCAACTTTTGAGGAAGAGGGTGGTCGTCCAGAGCTTCTTTCAACGGAATTTCCAAGAAAGGAAAAGCCGTTTTCCACAATTAGTTTATCTTTCTCTTTTGAAGCAGTGATTCCCATTCCTGCCTGAATCACCACTATTTTTTGTAAACAATAATCTCCAATTCTATTGGTCTTGCTGCTTCTTAGCAAAATCTCTCCCAAATTTCATTGGAAAGCTCCTCTTATAAAAGCTTAAAAAATATATATACAGCTACCATTTGCTTGTCGAATCCTTTTAAGAAGGGCTGTTTGGCTTACCTTAAAAATGAATAGTGCTTCTGAAAATGAATGTTTGATTGAAGAGAGAGAGAGAAGTTCGGTTGAAGAATTTTCATCCTCTGAGAGTCTGATGATGATTGCTTAGATAGTTCTAGAGACTGGTTTTAAATAGATGTTACCTCTCCTCTACCTAGTCATCCTAAATTTCCATTTACTGGAAATCCAGGAAAAAAAGTATGCATCGGAGATTCTGGAGATCCTTTAGAATATTTCAACCTGTTCCTTGACGATGAAATGTTCTCATTTATTGTAGAAGAAACAAATAGATACGCCGAATCATTCTTTGAGAATACAGAATTGAGACACCTGCTTCTAGGGCTCTAAAATGGAAAAATACGAACAAAGAGATGAAAAGATTTATCTCTCGGTTGCTCCTACAAGGCGTAGTATAAAAACCCGTGGAAAAGTGGTTTTGGTCAAAAAGACCAATTCTATCCACTACATTTTTTGGAAAAGTTGAGTGAGGTGCGCTATGGACTTTTGATGAAGTTCCTGCACTTTGCAAATAATGTTGCGTCCAGTAGCGATTTAGATCATAACATGAAGCTAAAAAAAAATAAGAGAGTTTCACGATCTAGTAGTACATAAGTTTAAATCTGTGTATGTACCGACACCGGATATATCAGTGGATGAATCGCTGATAGCATATAAAGGTCGATTAAGTTGGAAACAATATATTCCTCAAAAACGAGCTCGTTTTGAAATTAAATTGTTTCAGTTATGCGAATCAGAAAGTGGCTACATTTGGAACTCAATGATATACACAGGAAAAGGTACTGCCTTCAATTTAAACTATAATGATTATGGTCTTTCGACGAAAAGTGTCCTGACTCTTATCCACGAATTGAAGGGGAAAGGTTATTGTTTATCCACTGACAATTTCTATACATCGCCTGAATTAGCGGAATAACTGATTGACAGTAAAAAGGATATCTGTGGAACTTTACGACCAAACCGAAAAGGTTTACCTGTTTCATTAAAAAGTTCCGCAGTGAAGAAAGGGGAAACTATAGCCTTCCAAAAGGGTAAAATGTGCGTTTTAAAGTGGAAAGATAAAAAACCCCTGCATATGCTTAGCACTTTTCATAACGCTGACATGATGGAAGTGAAAGCTAAGAAGCTCTGTGAAGCTGAAACCAAAGGCCGTGGTGCTTTATAATAACACCATGGGGGGTGTTGATAGATCAGATCAGTGTCTATCTTACTATCCTGTTGCCCGAAATCAACAGCGAAAATACTACAAGAAGATTTTTCGACATTTGTTAAATCAAATTGTGTGGAATTCCTTCATTGTCTTTAAAAAAATGGCGGGATTTTAAATCATATTCGTTTTCGAATGAAACTGATAGAACGATTGATAGAAGAAGGAGGAAGTGATTCTGGTTCTCGAAACTTTGTTACCCCTAAAATTTCTGAAAATGTAGTCCGCTTAATTGGAAGGCACTTCCCTTCATATGTAGAGTGACTCTTGAAAAAAAAAAAAGTGCGAAAATGTGTGGTATGCAACCTTAAGATAAAGGATAATGGAAAACGCATTCGAAAAGAAATTCGTTTTTAATGTAAAGACTTGTAATGTCGGACTGTGTGCAGTGCCGTGTTTCGAAAAATATCACACTGTGACATTTTTGTAAACGACATGTATGTGTCAATGTATGTAAATATTTTTTCTCAAAATTAATGGTTTAAAAGCAATGTATTTATTCTTGCACTATATATGCATATGTACACTTCTAACTTCAGGAATGTACAATTGTTTAGATAAACTTTTGGCTTTGTAAAAGGTATTTTGCTTTGACTAAGCATTTTACGTAAAAGTTTAATATTATTTCTTATACTTATTTGATATTTTTTGCTATTTATACTTATTAAAATTATTTTTTATAAAAGTTTATTTGTAATTGATTGTAAATTGAATAAAACCTTTTCTTAGTATTATAAGTATTTGAGGATGAAATCTGATTTACTTTATTCAGGAAATTTTTAGTAAATTTCATTTTTTAGCCAACTTATTTGTTTTAAAACATGCATATTTGTGTATTATGTAATGAAATTTCTAACTTTCTAAAATTATGTCTGGCTTTTTTCTCCATTAAAATCTTTTAGGATTTCATAAATTATCTTGCCATTATTCATTATGTACTTAATAAGGAAAAATATTTTTAAATATAAATAATTTTTGGCCTAATAAACATATAATTGTTTTTAGC
>BMAV01002471.1:63277-87256 GCA_019973955.1 Trichonephila inaurata madagascariensis | reverse complement strand
ATTAAATGTTTTTATAGAAGTTTTTTTTTGGTTGAAATTAATAATTGAAGTATTTCAATTTAAGTATTACACGTTTTAGCTCGCACTGTTGTTTTTAAACATTATTGGTCTAAAATATTTTTAAGCGTAAAAGTTTTGAGTATTTCATTGCATTTTTTTAATGTATTTTGGTGCATTACAATTTTATCTTAAGAATTTTGTTAATTGAAAGCGAGATTTGCTATACTATAGTGATACCATTGTTATTGTTGGAACGGGTGACAGTTTAGTTAATTATTTTAGTTACTAAATAAAATTAAATTTAAATTTTAAAATGGCCTATCTCTGCAAAGGTAGACGTGAAGATTTATTCGTCTTATCCACAGAACTAAATTTAAAATTCGATAAATCTATGACCATCGCTACTCTCAAAGACCTAATTACTAGTAGTGAAGAATATGACGAAGATCTAACCAAAAACCTACACACAACGATAGTAGAGGATCGTAAGGCCAAGGAAGAAAAATTACGCATAGAAGAACGAGAAGAAAGAATACACATCGAAAAATTGAAGTTTGATGAACAAAAACTTAAAGACGAATTTGAATTGGAAAAGTTGAGGATCCAAGCGCAATTTAAATTAGGTGCTGATACATCCGAAGGCAGTAATACTAAATTTCACCTCAAAGAAGTGTCAAAATTTATACATCGTTTCGATTTGAAAGAAGACATCAGTCTTTATCTTAAATTATTCGAACGTCAAGCGCAGATACTGGATATAAATCAAGAATTTTGGGTTTCTCATATGTTAGGCTTATTACCGGCTGAAATATCTCACATCATAGCGAGAGAGCCTGACGACAAAGCTCACTCTTACGAACATGTTAAAGACTTACTACTGAAACGTTTTAAGCTAACTCCAGAAAAATTTCGACATCTATTTGTTTCTCATCAAAAGGCTCCTGAAAAAACATGGATTGATTTCTACCATGAATTAAACACTTACTTCAACGGTTGGATAGACGGTTTAAAGATAGATACTTTCGAAAAATTATCTGATCTAATCATAACGGATCAACTTAAACGGAAAACACCTTTCGAGTTTAAAGAATATTACTTAGATGAATGGCCAAATATGAACTCTCCTGTTCAATTAGCAGAAAAACTCGAAGAATTCGAAGACGTTAAAAAGACACTGAAGCAAAAGGGCAATCCATTTGCGAAGAAACAAGAATTCAAACCCATTGAAAAAACTCGTAGATATGAAGCACCAAGAAAATTCGAATACTATAACAGAACAGATAAGAAGTTTCCAGCGTCAACAAATTTCAACAAACATTATCAATCTCCTGTCACCAAGTATGAAAATGTTCAAAGATGTCAAGACAATGCACAGAAAGGGTATTACAACAAAAATTACGAAAAACACCCAAACTACAATGCTCAGACGAATTATTCAAAGTCACGGAAATTCAAAGAACGTCCAGAAGAAACTTGCACACTCATCGTTAAGGAAGGTTTACGTACTAAAGAAATATTTTTCGGAAAGAAGAAAATCACGGCGCTTATAGACAGTGGTAGTACCGTAAGTTTGCTGCGAGAGAACACAAGCAGAAGAATCATGGACCCAACAAAATTATCGAAGAATAAAATACTTCTCACAGGTATTGGCGAAGCACAGGTGACAACTATCGGTTCCTTTGAACATGAATTTGAAATTGACAATGAAAACTATTCATTGACTTGGCATGTTGTACCTGCCGATAAATTAAAATTCGAAGCAGTTATTGGGTCAGACCTTTTGGAACAAGCATCGATAAGTTTCACGAAAGAAGGAGTTAAATTCATCAAATATGAAAATCAAGCACTTATGCAAATATCTGCTGAAAATCTTCAAGAGCTAGACCTGCGTCATGTTGAAAATTGCCGAATTAAGAAGGAACTCGAGAAGTTAATACAAGATTATAAACCAGAAAAAATAGCATCTACCGACTTCACAATGAGAATTATTCTGAAAGACGAAGAACCAGTCTGTCAACCACCTCGTCGACTAGCGTTCACCGAAAGACAAGAGGTAAATAAACAAATAGAGGAATGGCTCAAAGAAGGGATTATACGTCCGAGTTCATCGGAATATGCAAGTCCGATCGTAATGGTAAAAAAGAAAGATGGATCGTCGAGAATGTGTATTGACTACAGAAAGTTGAACCAGAAGCTAGTGAAAGATAAATTTCCCTTACCTCTCATCGAAGATGTTTTAGACACTTTGCAAGAAGCAAAGGTATATTCTACATTAGATTTACGTAATGGCTTTTTCCACGTTGATGTTGACGAAGATTGCAGAAAGTATACGTCCTTTATCGTCCCAGACGGGCAATTTGAATTCAACAAAGTTCCTTTTGGACTGAGCACAAGTCCGGGAGTTTTCCAACGCTATGTTTCAAGTATATTTAGAGATCTTACACGGAAAGGAATTGTAATCAGTTATTTGGATGATCTCGTAATTCCAGCGAAAGACGAAAAGGAAGGTCTAGAAAAACTTAAAATTGTTTTCGAAGTCGCTAAAAAATACGGTTTGGAAATTAAATTCAAGAAATGCCAATTCTTAAAAAAGACAATCGAATTTCTAGGTCACGTTGTGGAAAATGGAACTATTAAACCATGTACTGCGAAGACACAAGCTGTCCGAAAATTCCCCGTACCAACAACAATAAAACAAGTCCAGAGTTTTCTTGGCTTAACCGGTTATTTCCGCAAATATATCAAGGACTATTCAACGATAGCTAAACCACTTAGCGATTTAACAAGAAAAGAAAATCCCTTTGTTTTTGGGACTCTACAAAACGCAGGATTGGAAAGTTAAAGAATATTATGTCCGAAGGCCCACTCTTGCATATCTACAAATATGAAAGAAGAACAGAACTACAAGAACGACGTGAATTTCTAAGGAATGACGCCAAAAAGAACATCGAAACCATACAATCTGACAACCGAAAGACATACAACAAAAGAAGAAAGATAGCTCCAATGTACAAAGAAGGCGATTTAGTAGCCATCCAAAGGACTCAATTTGGAACTGGACTAAAACTACGACCAAAGTTCTTAGGTCCTTATAAAATGACTAAAGTGAATTCTAGAGATAGATATGAAGTGGAAAAGGTTGGTCATCAAGAAGGACCGAACTCCACCACCACCTCAGCTGATTTAATGAAATATTTTTATACAAATTAAATTTTGGATAGTAATTATTATATTTAATCTTTCTCATATTATATCCTTTTCGAGAAATTAATTGCTATTATGTGGTAAAACTCGTTTCCAATAATTATCTTATATTCGTCTGTAACAATTATTATATTTTAGTATTATTCTTTACCTTTCGACCTATTTGAAGGATATTTTTTTTTTTTGTGTTTGTGATTTGGTATTTAGTTAATTGCAAGTCACAATATAGAATATTTTGGTATTTTTATGTTTTATTTTAGATCCGGAATTGTAAATATCGGGTATGCATCTTTTCATCTGTATATTTTATTATAATAAGAACAATATTTTTTTTTGGTTATTGCATAAACATTCATGTATTTAAAAATTTATGGTTATAGCTGAATCCAATTTAGCTTTCTTTAGTAAATAATTTAGCTCTCAACATTGTAAGAGCTGAGAGACCAGCTCAGTCAGAGGAGGGTGATTTTGTAGGATATTCCATTTGTAAGAAGTTAGATCATGTCACATTTACCGAGGTCTGCAATTCTAATCAAAACAGTATTCCACATCAACGCCATCTAGCGTCCTTTTTAAAAACGCTGACATGAACCTTTTTCGCCAGAGGCCCACTAACATTCGTCGAGAGAAGTCGTGTTTCGCGCGTCAGCGCACTTTCGTCCGCGCCAGGCGGTAAATCTTAATAGTACCATAACGAGTTCTATCATTCGTCCGCGCCAGGCGGTAAGTCTTAATAGCACCACCTTTCCTATTATTCCGAAATATGCTTATCTAACTTTCCTATTCTTTTGCAATATTCCCCATGTAAATACTCCCCTATAATTCTTAATAAATTGTTTAGTTTTCAACTAGTTTCTTTCTTGAACTATGTTGTCTATTTTATTTCGAAATTAACTAACACACCCTAAAAACCCCTAGACACCACGCCATAAAAACCCCGCCATCTGAAGAATCCAATCTTTTTGGAAGATTTCGGTTGGATTCCCACACATGTATATTAAAAATATTTTTTCAACTTTTAATGAGTCATTTCTTTAAAACTTTATTTTTTACCCTTTATTTGCTTGTTTGCAATAAATTGGGAAAAGTTTCTGTTGGCCATGAAGTGGATAAAATGTCCATCACACAATACTCGCCTTAGGCAACAACTGTGAATGAGAAATCTCCCCTTTCTTACAACACAGAAACCGAAAAAGCAATAAAATCGTCCCCTGCAAAACCAATTGAAAGACTCCCGCAGCTTTAAGAGAGGAAGGCATAAAACTGTGGTACACTTTCGAAGAAGTTCGCAAAATTAAACAGAACCCGTTTGCCTACCACTAGCTTTGAAAAAGTAGACCGCTTTCCAAGTGAGTTTCAATTAGCGGGTCATCCACTTAGAGGGTTAAACAATGTGCTAGCACTGCCATATCTAGATGATATCATAATATTGTCTCTAACCTTCCAGAATCAATTTTCTGAATTAGAGCAAGTTTTTAAACGTGGTTCCTTGTTTAAATATAAATGCAAATAGAGAGAAGTGTAATTTCTGTTGTAAGAAGGTGAAATACTTAGGACGTTACATTACTAAGAAATGCATCTCAGTTGATCAACAAAAAAAGCTGCTATCGCAGAAATGACGTCCCCAACCTCTGTTTAACAAGTCCAAAGCTTTGTACAAACCTGCTCCTGGTAACTGCGATACATTCCAAAATTGCAATATTTCTCAGTTTTTGTCCAACGAGACCATTTGAAGCATTTCAATGATTTTCCTCAAATTCTGTATCAATGTTTGAAAAACTTTTTGTTTTGATGCATTATGAACATCAAAGTTGACCATGAAGTAGCATAAATATAATATGAAAATGTATCAATATGGTTTTGGTAGGAATTTGTGATGGTATTTGTGAAAACTTGATTATATGATACTTCGAAAGTTTTCATACAGTTTGTGTAAAGTTTTTATAAGGTTTTGTTGTTGTGTGTGTGTAGACACAATTTCTAAGTTTTAAGCTTCAAAAAATACTCTAAACTGGGCAAATGATTTCTGAAAATGCCAAAATAAAACTGTTTTTATATTTTTAGACAAGAAATTTATGTATTTTTATGTATGTAACAAACTTCTCGCAAAGACAACAAACATTACATTTGATGTACCATCTCATCTTTTTCTCAGATACTATTAAACTCTTAAAGACTCAAGATTTTGTGACTATTACATATTAAATATAAATTTATAATTATAGTCAAGTTAATTTTTAAATATATTGATTAGTTTTTTCAAAGAGAAAACTTTCAGTTCACCGAGCATTTATTATTATGATTTTATTGAAAATTCTCTTTTTTTATTATGATATCTGCTTTCTATTTAAATGTTTTAATAATATTTCAAAAATGTCACTTCAGTATACAAAATTGCATTTAAAAAACATAGAGTACATGCATACATTAAATTTACACAATTTAAAAAAACATTAAGAAAACAATTCTTATAAAAAAAATCTAATCTTTTCAAGTTATTGTGTAGTATTATCCTACTTATTTTCCTTTGATATTGATGATTATCATATTATCTTTATTATGCTTTATGTAGATATGAAATTTCATTTATGATTTTTAAACCCTTTTTGCCTATGCTACACTCATTACGCATATATTAGGTTGGGGAAAAAGAAATCCATTTTTGTTTCCGGCAGATGGCTGTAGTGTCGATATCTCGTGAAGTATCGATCAAACTATTTGAAATTTATGCACGTTGTTAAGGTTACATTTCCCACTAAAAAATTATATTATTATTTTTTGTTTGGTTCATTCAGTTATGAGTTACAGATTGTAAGAAATGGAAATCAACAAAGAGGAAATTCTATACAGTTTTTCTTTGATAAAGGCGAAAATGCAAGCCAGGATGCTAAAATTGTGGATGGTGTTTATTATACCTATACCATAACGGCTAATTACGTGCAATTTAGGTTTCGTTGATTCCGTTCATGTATTTTTGATGTTAAAAATGGACCTCACACAGGCAGGCCCGTCGTCGAAAATGTCTATAAAATCACAGAAACAATCGAAGTTGAACGGCATGTTATTAGTTGTAGCATCACCCAGGAGCAAAAGATCGACCATAAAACAGTTTTAATCCATTTGCGCCAAGTTCCATTAAAAAAAAAGGTCGATGTTTGGGTGCCACGCCATTTAACACCAAAAAACATAATGGATCGAATTTCCATCTGCGAAGCCTTGGCTAAACGGAATGAAATTGACCCATTTTCTAAACGGATAGTGACTGAGGATGAGAAAAAGGTCCCATACGACAATATTGTGCGAAAACGATTGTGGTCAAAGAGCATTGAAACAGTTCAAACGGTGGCCAAACCCGGACTAACATCCAGGAAGGTTCTACCGTGTATTTGCTGGGACTGTGGAAAGGAATAAGTTATTATGAGTTGCTTCCGCATGGCCAAACACTAAATTCAGATCTCTACTGTCAACAACTGTACCGTTTGAAGCTAGCGATTGACCAGAATCGGCCAACAACGCCAGTCTACACTCGTTTGTAGTGACTCGCCAGAAACTCTGGGAAATTGGTTGGGAAGTTTTAATGCGCATTTACCATACCATGCATTTAATGCATTTACCCTGCACCAAGCGATTATCACCTTTTTCTCGCATTATAAAACGTCCTGAGTGATAATAAATTAGGATCAAGAGAAGATTGTGAAAATCGAGTACTAGAGTTTTTAGCCAATAAGGACGAAGACTTCTATGAAATAGGCATTATGAAGATACCTTTAAAATTACAACACATTATACAACAAAATGGTGCATATTTGACCCAAATCGGACAATTCTAAGCATGTTGAATTTCATGCAAAAATAATGAATTTCTTTTTCCCCAACCTAATCAATCACCTAATCAACTAAACCAATCACCTAATCAGAATCATATATCCAAAATTTTTTCTTGAATGACTAGCAACTTTAAAATTTTAGATTTCAGAAAAAGTTATACCTACAAATAGTTAAACATTTTCAACATTTTACTTAAACACGCGAAGATTTAGTAGTCAATAATAATAACTAATTAAAACTAAATTTAAACTGATGGAAGGACCTAATTTTCAGTAAAAAAATCAATACATTTTAATATATTATTTAAAACCCACGTGAAAATCTAAAATTGCCTCCAAAGGTTTTTAGCAAATCTAACAGTTAAACTTGCGGTTATTATACATTTATCTAAAGTTAATTGGGTTTGTGAATAACTAAATTAAGTCGAGGCTTTGCAACCTTGCAACAGGTTTAAGAAGACAAAGTTTACATTCCTATCTGCCAAAATGGACGTGGTAAATTAGCTGATTATTTTTTAAAAAAATCATTTTAAAATACTTCTAATTCATATAATGGCTTGCATGTTATATATCGGAAAAGTCCTGATTTGGGGATTTTAGAAATATTAAAAACTGAAAATTGATTTCCCAAAGGTTTTTACCCTACTGACTGGTCTTAGTTAAATCATCATCTTGGTTAAAACTATTATTGTTGCATTGATTTTCAATAAAACTATTTTTAATAATAATAGCATTAGCTTTTGGCAGATAAGTGACGGCCATACCCGTGGCACAGTTAAGAGGTAGAATTTGGGGTCTTTTGTTATTAAAGAATTTTTGCATCTCCCGGAGGCTGTTATCTTTGTTAAGTGCTTCGATTCTTTTGTTCCAAGAGTTATTGGTATGCTTTTTGAGTTCGTTTTTCAGATTGGCTTGTGCTCCATTGTGAAAAGTTTTAAAAGTGGGGTAGGGTGTTTGATGGTATATATTTTGTGAAAATGATTTTTAACTTTAATGCGTTGGTTGATGTGTTGCGGGGTGAAATTCCGTCGGTCGTTTCCTATTGGCTGGGAGGCGTGGCTATGAGTCTCGACGACCGCTTCGGTGAACTCTTGCGATTTTACATTCTAAATCGTTAGTATTGTTAATGGTGTTAGAATGGAAATTAAAAATAGAGAGATTTTTTTTTTATTTAAATTAATCTTAAATTCTTCCCCATCTGTGGAGACCGCTCTTGGATTTGAAGATTTCAAAGCAAGCTTAAAGTTAAAATTTAGGAACACGGGGTTATGGTCAGAGGATAAATCGTTAATGGAGTTGATGGAAAAAGGCTGTAAAATTTTTTCATAAGAGCGATGTCTATGGTATTTGCAGAATTATGACCAAATCTGGTAAGAGTAGCAGGAAAAGCGGCATTTAAATGTCATATCAGCAAAGTTGAAAAAATGACTGCCTCTGTTTGTATTTATATTACAGTTCCACGCATTATGCGTAGAATTAAAATCTCCGAAAATGAACAATTACTGCTAGTTTGAAGGAAGTACTCTAAATCAATGGTAAAAATATTTTCCTCAGAAGAGGGGGGAGGGGGTATATACAGAAACAAGGAAATTGGGATCGTGCTTAGGTTAGTATAATGTTAATGGCTTCTTTAGTGCGGAGGGGTGGGGTGGAGGGACAGCAGTGCTTAAGCGAGTTTTTAACAAAAATCAGAATTCCACCGGTGACCCGCGGCCCGTCTGTAATTCTGTTGTTTCTATGGCAAGAGTAATTATCAATATTGAAAGTGTGTGAAGGTGTTAGATGGGTATCTTAGATGAAAAAAATATCGGGACAGTGCTTCTCTATAAAAATTAGCAATTCGGCTTTACGTCTAATCAGTCCGTTTGCGTTCGAAGAACACAAACTGAGGCCATCAGGAGAGCTAATATACATTAATAATATTATTATACCATGTATCTATTTGGTTTGGATTCAGAAATTGATTTGAGTGGTTTTGATTGTTTGAGTTACATAGATGCTGTGACAGTTGCATTAGACAGTGCATTGTCATTTGTAGCGTTGTTTGCAGGCTGAAATTATTAACATTGTTAAAATTATTGTAATTAAAGTTGTTAGGATGATTCAAATTTGGAATAGTGTTGTTATTATTCCTGTTAGAGGGGGGATTTGGTTTCTTGGCCTTGGCTTAAGCGGAAAACCCAGGTCTTCGTGTCGCCATCTGTTGGTTGTTTATTGAAACAGAAGTTACGGAGGTCGCTTAAGCATAGGAAACATTGTGTCTGACTAAGCTATTGTAAATGTTGATACATGAGTTTCAATTGTTTTTAGCGGCTCCTTTAAGGAGCTTAGAGAAGCAGGGGCATCCTTTGTAATTTACCATGTGCTCGTACGCTTGGCAATTAATACAGAAGGCGCTGTTTCAAGTCTTTGTTTAGTTGGGCATTCTCTGGTGAGGTGATTTTCACCGCATTTTAAACATCGAGGATTAAGGAAGCCGCTATCGGAGCTGTGACTAAAATTATTACAGGTGTAACACTGAGTTACACCTTTTCCGTCGTATCCCTCAATTCTAATTCTCAAGTAGCTTAGGGTTTTTAGGTCAAAAATTTTATAAGTTATCTAAATTCCTGGGTAAGGTTATTAATTAAGATTGATTTAAAGACCAATATATTTATTTTGTCACATAGTTTATATAATTTAAAGGCTCTTTACTTTGTTTTCATTAACTTTTTTTCCTGTTGAAAAACGCCATGACTAAAATGTACACTGGTTACTGTTTAGCGCACTCGAATTAACTTAAGTGCACACGTTAAGGGTATATATTGCATTCTAAATCAACACGGTGGCTACTAACGACTGACAATGTAATTTTGAACCGCTGTTAAGTGACGAGGACGATACCTCAGCTAATAACTCCCTTTCCAAACTTCCACACCACAACACCGTTAGGACTTTGAGCCTCGACAGATTTAACGTGCATCAGCTGCTCTCTTCAACGCTAGGCTTTAGTGGCACCAGGACTCGAACATCGGACACGAGTTCATGACCATGACCACCAGGCTACCGCGGGCACAAAAGAAAATAGCAAGTTTGAAAGAAAGGTAGTGGAGAAGTATATTTGAAGGAATAACTTCAAAACTTAACGAAAAACCAAAACATCAACTTTTATTTTAGGAATGATAGTTAATATAACTTCGTACATTTAAAACCACTTTATGCAGTGTATTTTGAAAGTGAACGTTTCCCTTTTTAGAGAAACTATAATTATGTCAAATCACTTTCATTTTTCTCTCAGGGGATCTCCAAAACAATGTATTTTTTGATACACAAAACTACTCTTATGGTTGAATCTAATACAATTCCCTACCAAATGAGTAAGACCACTTTTTTATCATATAAATTGTGTTTGAATAGGAGAGGGTTAGTTAATAAGAACAGGGCAGATTTAACGTGCATCGCTCCCCTAAATTACGGGTCTTTTGTGGCACTGGGCTCGAACTCGTGACATACTAACCACGATCCGATACCTTGACCACTTGGCTACCGCGGCCATAGGTTCGTCACCAAAAGCACTGGAGTAGTTGTATAGTGTGACGTTACTATTCCCTCACTCACTTAACTAAATTATATGAAATTTAAGAAATACATGAAAACACAAAAAAATGTTAGAAGTGGAATATATTAAAACTTGAATCTAATATTTTAAATATATATATACAAATAAAATTATTAGTATTTATGGTAAATATTTTTCAACTGTGCGTATGCGAGATACGCATAAATATTGTTTTCGAAATTCAAATGCAGAACTTCAGTGCAGCTAATAGAAAATTCCAAGTTTTGCATGGTTAAGATTACAAAAAATGTCCAAATTTTAATTACCTTTTCTTCAGTCAACCACTAATGGAACTTAAATAATGAGGGATTTTGCATAAATAGATATTTTTTTAACTTGAATTTTTAAAAAATGGATCTTTATATTTATTTATATGCGCAAATGTTAACTGTAAATTTGTCCAGATGCTTTAGATTACTCTTTATTTAAGGTTAAAGTCTAAAAATATGAGCTTGTGGTTTACGTTCTCTTTGAAGGAAATTGATGTTGACATTTAAAATTCAAATATAATTCGTTATCTGAACAATACAAAACTAGGGATAGTATCTAAGATGCCCTGAATACCTGGCTTTAAAATTATGAAAAACTAAAGGATTTAAATAGGGTTTTTTTTATTAATGCGTAAGAAATTTTTGCAAATAATGTAATACAGAAGCTATAAAATTATTCATCTTCAAAAGCTCAAAATTTTAAAAGATTTTAAATTTTGAAACTTTTTTTTTTGTTAATTTTTGACACATAACGAAATAATTGTTCTTTTTTAAAAAAAAAAAAAAAAAAAAAAACCTGGAAATATTGATTAAAATAAGAAAAATGAAACAGTAAATTATCCTCAATGTTTTAATATATACTTTGAATATAAATACTTCGGATATTTTTTAGCCGCTAATCTCTGAAACTACTGAACCATTTCCTCTCAAATTTTATAACAACGTTGCAGTTGAATCCGGACGGGTTCTAATGTACTTATTATTTCGTAATTCTTTCTAAATTTTTTAAAATTTAATTTTTAATTGATTTTCAGGTGCTATTACGTCATATGATGTCACGTCTGTCACTAAATGCGAAAAGTTTTACTTTACGCGCAATTTTTTTAAGGTTATTACATATTTTACTACACTTATGTCTATCGTTTGGAATATCTATCCAATTTTTCTGTTTTTTTAAACTTATTTAGGATTATTTTTCGAATAAATCCTTTTTTAATCATTATTCTTCAAACAACTCAAATTTTGTTCACCAAATCATCGATAAAAACCAATTTAATGCTACGCTACAATAAAATCTGTATTCCAGAAAGTTTTATGCCTTGTAGGAGTTCGAGTTTTTACTAGCAGTATTAACTACTGTGTAAATTGAACCACCAATCTTGTGATTCATTGTATTTCCTTTTTTAAAATCAATATATCTCTAATCTAAGATAACTCTTATCAAAATTCACTAATTAATTTGAATAATAATGTTCCAATATATAGAACTAAAACAGTATATCAAATCAAAACTACCAAAAACATGAAAGAGCCACCAAATCAGGAAATCTGTCCAATACAAAAACTGATATCCATAGAATATCTAACACTCAAATTATGATAACTTTCTATCGATAATGCACATACCATAATAGTGTATCACCGAGCAAAGATCTGCTATAAAGCTTATCTAGTTGCCAGTGAGACTAAAACGTATTTTTAACTACAAACATAATTATTTGAGAATAAGTAATGTGTCTAAAATTTAATTAAGAAGACCTATATAAAATTAAATTACTGAAACCACAAGTATTTGGAGTACTAATAGTCCTCGGAAATAAATGTAGAAATACATAAGGAATAAACTCAAAGACATGAAATAAAAAATTAAACAAAATTAATCAAAAGTTATTTAAACGGGAATGCAACATGTTATATTTATATGTAACATGATTTATATTTGATATAATCCACCTTATTTATGGTCATTTTTTTCAAAACCTCATTTATTTTAATTATTTAAGTCAGTGCGCGCTTCTCAAACTTTAACTGTTGGCGACCAAATTTTTCAATCATAATTTTTATCGCGCCCCCCTTACACAATAATAATGCTCTTTGACGCTAAAGCTACAATATGATCTTAATTATAAACCGTACAAATTAACAAGATATGTATTAAATTTTGCATTTGTTACTTTTAAGAAAAAATTACTTTAAGCAAATTACTTTTAAGTAATAGGATAATTAGTGTTATTTTCCTTTTCTCTAAATTTTAAATTGGAACTTAAAAATGATTTTTATTTAAAAATTTTATTTCCTCCATCATCCATTTCTAAAAGTATAAATGTCATTAGAAAAAGAGTCTAGTCTATGTTGCTTTCTATCATATCCATCACATTTGGCAATAATATTTAAAGCGAGAAGATTTCAAAATGTCTTAACCCGGGAGAACAGGCGCGAACTGAATACTAACGTTAATAGTCGCGCGAGGTAACTGAGTCCCCCCCCCCTTTTTTTTTTTACAATTCCTTTTATTGTACACGATAAAAACCTCAATTCCAGAGAATAATTGGACTAAGAGAAAATATATTTACCTACTTTCAAGGACTTTTTATTTTTTCTCTGATAATTTGAGAAAAAATTCCTTAAATCTCTGAACTAAAATGTTTCAAAGGTACGTAACCTTAAAAACGGACACAAATCACAGACACTTTTCGCTAACATTACAGGAATGATATTTGCAAGCAAAACCGTCATATTTTGTTCAGATTATTGTAGTTTTGCTGTCAAGTGTATTCAATATAAAAATATGGATGTTAGTTCTAAAATAAGAATTGTGTAAAACGCGAATTTTTTTTTTCATCATGCCTTATATCTTTCAAAATACCCATAAAAAATTTCAGCCAAATAATCCTTCGAGGCATAACTAATACCAATAAATTCTAAGGTCAAACGATGATGACTGACGCAAATCTGCTTCCTAGGTGAAAAGTGAATAAGTCTTCCTTTTCTTTCTACAGCTAATAAACAGCATTTCAATAATAATAAATGTGATGAATTTTTTATCTTCCTAGAATTTTTCTCTGGGTCTGAGTTATGTTTCTTTCTGAAAAAGTAGTATTTAGTTTTAAATAGAAAACGTAATAAAAAAATCCCTCATCGTGGGATTACAGCAAATCAAACAAAATGTGTTTTTTTTTAAATTTTTTATAGGATCAGATAGTCAAAATGAATGTATCAAAGTGTAAACTTTTATTTTTGATGAAGTAATATCTCAGCTGATATATACAAATTACTTACTAATTATTACTAATTATTTTTTTGTTTGTCAGAAAGTATTTTGTTTACTTTGTTCCAGTAAATTAATTTTTTAAACCTTTTATTTTCAATATGCTCGCACCCCCCTCGTATGGTTATCACTCCCCCTTAGGGGGCACGCCCCACAATTTGAGAAACACTGATTTAAGTCAGTGTTCTCCTAAGTGAAATGCACAGGGGGATAGGTAGAATTATAACGATATATATATATATATATATATATATATATTGCTATTGGGATGATAATATTGTAGCTTTTTAAGTATGTAATTCATGTTTCTTTTGGTGTATTGTTTTTCTATACCTTTATGATGAAGGTGTAAAAATGTTTTTTCTATGTTTAGTGTATATATATATTTCTTATTTCAATTTGTAAATATATTTTTCTATGATATGTGTATAATTAGTACTATTCCAAGATATATGTTTCAATTTTTTATTTTCAATATTTATCTAATATTTTGCTTTTATTTCATATTACATTTTATATTTCAATTTTTTAAATGTTTCAATATATTTTATTTGTAGTGCTTCCAGGTCTTAAAATTATTTAAATTTTTGTAAACACTTGGAAGTACATTCTTATGGTATATATTTAAGATGTTATTTCATTATAACTATAGTGAATGTTTTGCTATAGATATTGAGTTCTAATTACTAGATACTTAATATAAAAATTCTACACTAATATGACGAGTTTTAAATTTATAAATTTAGAGACTGGCAACTAGGCTCAGTATATATACTCTGTCTTTGCTCGGTGGTACATTATGATGGTATATGTAGCATCGATAGAAAATAACCATTAACTCCTTTGATATTGCGGTATTGGTAGGCTAATTAGTTAGTTTATATTTTTAGCAATTAGTATTTTAATATTGGTAGTATATTATAATCTGTTAGGCTCTAGTTTTTAACAGTATTTACTACAGAAATGATGAACACAGAAGATAGTGACAAGGTTATGAATGCAGGTCATGGTAGAGATTCTACGAGATTTTTTAATACATATAAAACTAGAGTATTCTGGAATAAAGAATACTTAAAGAATTCTAAAAAAGATTATTTGCATTGCAATAAAGTTACAATTAACTCTAATGCCTACAAATGTAATAGCTTCTTAGATAATCTTCAAAATAGTAATTCTGGCAATAATAAAATTCCTTTTTACAAAAGATGTGGCGACAAAAGATGTAAAACTTGTAAAATGATCCATAATGATCAAATCAAAGAGGATTCTAAATTTACCTTCTGTAAGACATATAACTGTATTTACTCTTATTGACATGCAATAAATGCCATTTTAAATATATAGGACAGACATCAAATAAAATTAATATTAGAATTAATCAACATAGGTCAGATACTAAATACTTTAATAGTATTAAAAATTCAAATAAAATAGAAATAAGACACTTTAGTACACATGTTTTTGATCATGTATCACTCAATATTATTAAAGTTGTTCCTAATATTAAAGATAGATTATGGTGGGAAAATTACTATATTAAATATTATAATGCAATTTATCCTTATGGACTTAATGTATTATACCAAGGAAAAAATATTCTAAATGCAATCAAACAAAATTCTCAAGAGTTTTACTACAATAATAAGGTTAATATAATATCTAATAAAAGAAAAAATAGAGGGGCTAGAACTAAAAGACTAAGTAGAGACCAAAAAGTCCTTTCAGATAGTATTATAGATATTTGTAATAGCTTTGATAACAATTTTAAAATAAAACACATTAAATCTTTTATGTTTGGACTCAGTAAGACAGAATTATGTATTACAGAAGATGTACTAATTTCAAATATAAGTAAAGATTGTCCTGCTTTGCATATTATTAAGGCCATTCATAAATTTTTGAAACATAAACATAACATAAATGTTAATGTAAATAGAGATTATCAAATAGAATACTGTACACTTTTATATATGAATAAATCATATGATAATGTTAATTTTTCTGACATATTTAAAAAACACATGTCATCTTTCCCAATACAAAATATCACTATTAAAAAAGCTTTTAAATACAATAAAAAAATAGGAAGATCAATTTTTAACTATAATGTGCCTATAAAGCAAGATAACTTAATATGTAAATGTAGTGAATTTAAATATTTCATTGATCAACATCACAAGCATGTTGTTACTGGTGATCTCAATATTGTAAAAGACAATAATCTTAGAAATATTATGAATAAAGGTACTGGTTTTAGATTAATGATTTCGAATAATAATAAAATTATCAAAAATCAGTTATATAATGATATTGAGCATTTTATATACAAAATAGCTATTAAATATAGTATGCCTATAGAGGCATTCACAGAATTCAAAGATAAAATTACAAAGCAGCTTAATAAATATAACTATGGTACAGATAATAAAATCTTTTTTAATAATATTAAAAGTCAGATTAAAAATTTACAAAATAAATTTATTATAGTTTATGTTGATAAAGTGCCAGGAAATTTTGCCTTCATATGTAAATACTATTATAATTTATTGATCAACAATTATTTCGATAATAATACAGCTTTTATTAAGTCTTCTGTTTCTGATAGAGAAATAAATAAACGTATCTTGGCTTTTCATAAAAAGTTAAAAATTCAAATTAATAATAATTTTAAATTTCCACACATATATTTCTTACTCCCAAATTTCATAAAGACCCAGTTAAATTTAGGACAGTTACAAATGGTTTTAATACATATATCAGCAAAACAGGCAAAATTCTCCATGAAATATTGCATGAAACAATAAATAACCTTAAATCCTCAGCCATTCTTAAAAATAGCAAATCACTTGTTGAAAAAATGAAAGATAAAAAAATTTATTCAGTCTATAGTTTAGATTTTGAAGATCTCTTTAACTCTATTAATATTGATGATTTGATTAATATACTTGTAAATTTACATAAAGACAATTTATTTAATAATGTTAATTATGATAGATTTGGTTCACTACTTAGGTTTGTACTTAAAGAGAACTATATATATCATAAAGGTAACTATTATCAGCAGATTAAAGGATTGCCACAAGGTGGCCCTGCGAGCAACTGTCTTGCCAATTTATACTTACATTATTTTGAAAGTAGTTACATTAATAATTCTAAATTTTATATTTATCGTTATATAGATGATATAATCATTTTTGGCAAACAAGCCAATTTTATACCTAACATTAATTTTTATCCACAATATCTTAATTTAATACAGACAAATAATAACAACAATGAAGCAAATTTTCTTGATACACATGTCAAATTATATGAAAATGTAATAGTTTCTAATATTTATGATAAAAGAGAAGATTTTAATTTCAATATTATAAAAGTTCCTCATTGGGAGAGTAATGTACATGTTTCTATATTCAGAAATATTGTTATTAATTATATACAACGTAATAAATTTCTTGTGTCAAAAAAATCAGACATTATAAATAACTATATACATTTTACTAAATATTGCTTAAATCAGAAATACCCAATTAATTTTATTAATAGTTATATAAATAAAGCTATTCAAAATAGTTAGGATTAAAATTATGAGATTCATAATAGCTTATTACTATATAAACAAATATTTTGTTATAGTTATCTCCATAGTCTAATATTAGATTAGAAATTACTTACTATTATTTTATTCATATTTACTCTGGTGTTATTATAGTTATGCTATAATATGCAACTCTTATTAATTTTTATTTCCATTCTTTTTAATCTTTTGTTAAGTGCTACATTTCAGCCACTCTTTTGATTTAAATCTGTATTAGGGTATAGAATCTGGCAACAAATTGAATGTTTCCACTCAGATTTAACGCGGGCTTTGCATTTGTAAGTGCAATTTTTAGGTAAGTTACCTCTATCTTGTAATGGATTTAGATATTTCTATCCATTATTTCCTATTGGTTTTTGCTCAGTGTTATTTACAAAAAAAGGGGGAAGGTTGGCTGGCCAAAAAACATGTTCAACCCCATTTTTATATAATTTAATTTTTATATAATAACTGTCCTAAGTCAGTAATGTTCATAGCACTGCAGCATCCATTTTATATTTATATTTATTATCTCGATTACTCTGTTGTCCTTCATTGTGTGATTTTCCTGCTGTCTATGTGTTTGTCGAATGTTATTGTTTGGATGTGATCTCTTGTTAGTAGAGAATTGACCTATATATATATATATATATATAATTTTTTAAAACATTTTTTAAAAAAAAAAGTTACAAAAAGCAAACACAAAAACAGAGCTAAATAAAGAGTATAATAAAAAGTAGCTCAAGAACAATTGAAATAAACTAATTTTTTTCCCTGCTTTACTAAAAAAAACAATGATTAGAACAATCGATGAAATTCTGTATGGATGACAAAAAGGGAGAAAAGGAAAGATTCACCTTATAATTGAGAAAATAATGCGTACAGTAAATTTGAATAAAATTGAAGAACTTTAATGATTTTTACCAGCAAAAAAAGAATGATTTTAAAATATATATACTTACGTTTTCTTTATAAAACCGAAAAAATGTTTTAAAAAATCTTATTAGAATGCATATGTGTCAAAAAAAGGAAAGTTTAAAAAATGATTAAAGTATTTTATAGGAATTCTATAAAAACATTGATTCAGAAAAACATTGATTCAGAAAAACTTTGAGTACATTCCAAATAATTACTCAGAATTTACTTTTGTACAATACCTTACGATTTTCAGTAATGCATTTCAAAATACGAATTTTATTCTTTTTCTGTTACCTTTTATACTTTTTGTATACATTTATAAAAGAAAACTTACTCAAAACAAATATTTGTTTTTTTTTTAAACTCATTAATATTAAGAGTGTTATGATTCGTATATATATAAAAAATCTATTTTATTTTGATTTTTTTTATATTTTTTATTTGTTAACTATAGCTGAAATGACCGTTATTCGCACGGGTAAGTTTTAAAAACATAAAATTAACTTATTATAGCAATTATAATAATTTTTGGGGATTATGTTTGTGGCTTCACAGAGCTATCTTCATAGGGTTCTTTAGGAAGCATTTGAAAATTTCAATTCAACTCAAACGTTTCATGTCTATCGCTTTTCTCATATTTACTTTCGCTATCTTGATTAATATGCATTATTGCAGCAGGTGCTTCATTTGCTTGAGCAGTTTCAACCTCCATCAATAGAGATCAAAGATGCCCATTTTTTTTTATATTCTGCTCATTTAGATTTATATACCATAATAAGTCTACAACGCAGCAATCAATACCACAAAATTGTCATGGAGGAAAGAGTAGAATGTTCTAAAAATTAATTATGTAAAACATTTTTCATTATGCATGATATGCTTCAGAATGCTCATAAAAATACATCTTGGCCAATTAATCCTTCAAAGTGTTCAATAGGTGTTCATCCATTTATCATAAAACTCATTCACATGGGAAAAAAAGCAACAAAAAATATTATTTACAACTTTTCTAAAAGAAAAAGAGACGGAGTGAAAACATACCAGTAAGTTTGAAGGCCAAATATATATGATAATCAAAAGTAGTATTTTAGGGGTTAAAAGAAACGTAAAAAAAATCTCTCATCGTGAGATTATAGTAAAGCAAACAAAATGTCTTTTTTTTTATTTGGTTATAGGATCAAAGATAGCTAATGAGCGTTTGAAGTGAAATCTTTTATTTTTGATGATCACCACACAGATGATAAAAATAGATTATATTAGTGTAAATGTGTACTTTATTATGTCAGAAAGCATTTCGTCTTACACCATTCCAAAAAAAATTATTTTTTTTAAACCTTTTATTTTCAATATGCTCGCGCCCCTCTAGCAGGGTTACCGCGCCTCCACCCCAGGGGGCGTGCCCCACAGTTTGAGAAAAACTGGAGTAAATATATATGAATGAATGTAAATATAAATAAAAACTATAACAGAAAAGGGATAGCAGTAGTAAGTTTCTACTATGGGAACAAAGAACCAGTGCGCAAGAATGGCGAGACGTCATTTTTATAGATGAATCCAGGTTCTGTTGTGTATCAAGTGGTCGCATCCTTTTTTCGTTGTAAACGCACTTTGGGAGCATGCAATCGTCATCGTCATACTGGCTCATGACCTGGCGTGATGGTATTGACTACTATTGGATGCACGTCTCTGTCACCTCTTGTTTGCATTGAAGTCACTATGAACACTGCAAGTTACGTTTCTGGTGTGTTAAACACGTGGCTCTATGCTTTATTCTAGCCCTGCGAAATCCAACGTTTGAGCAAGATAATGCAGGACCACATGTTTCCAGTGTTATACGGACCTTCTTTGTTTCGGAAATGTTCGGCTGTTGCTTTGGCCTGCATGTTCACCAGATCTCTCGCCAATAGAAAACGTCAAAAACATGGTTGCCGAGCGACTGGCTTGTCACAATACGCCAGTCACTACGGTTGATGAGCTGCGGCATTGTTTTGAAACTTCATGGACATCTATACCTAAACAAACTATCCAATTTCTGTTTGACTCAATGTCCAAGCGTATAAGTGTTCTTATTGTTACCGGAGGTCATTCTTCTAGGTACTGATTTCTCAGGATCTATGTACCCAAATTTCTTGAAAATGCAGTCATTTGTAATTTTAATTATAATATACTTGTCTAATAAATATCATTTTCTTTTTCTATATTTCTTCTTGATGTAGCAGTTTTAATGGTCATTAGTGTATATTTATACTAAAGTGAAATTTTTGAAATAATTTGGTTAGTTTTTTTCAAAAACATGCAACGTAAAAGTCTCACTTTGAACTTTTAGAAAACTTATCGTTTTTTTGTGACGGTATCTGGTCTGTAGCCAAATATTTAAGGAATATCTCAAAAGACTCACTTCAATATATATATTTACATATTAGTAACATGAGTAAAGCATTGCAAGTAAATTCATACAATAGATCCTGAGAAAAAAGTACACGCAGTTTTAAAAACATCATTTTAAAAAAATTGTATTTTTAATATAAAATGTCATTTTATCACATAATTTATGATTTATATATATAACATGCATTTGTCCCATTTTATTACACATCAGCATCTTCTTAATGTATTTTAAGTAAAATAGGAAACAAAACAATCTTAAATTACCCAGTAAATACGTACACAGTATTTTTCAGTTTTTGTCTAACGAGATATTTTGTAGCAGTTATACATAAATTTTCTCAAATTATGTAACAATTTTTGAGGAATTTTTAGCTTTGATGCGTTACAAATATCAAAGTTCAGCATAAAGAAACCAGAAATATAATATGAAATGTATCAATATGATTTTGGTATGAATTTGTGGTTGTATTTAGGAATACACGATTATACGACATTTCGAAAGTTTTCATAAGGTTTTGTAATTACATGTGAACATACAAGTTTCAAAATGTTCTAAAATTCAAATACTTCTCTAATGTGGACAAATGATTTCTAAAACAGCCCTAAATAAAACTGTTTTTATGTTTTTAAACATGAATTTATGTATGTAACCAGCTTCTCGCAACGACAAAAGGCATTGCACATCTTAGTTATCTTAACATACATTTTATTGAGACACTTTTACAAACTAAAGCTTAAAAACTTGCCTGCACAATAAATAAACATTTATATTTATACTGAAGTGAAAATTTTGAAATATATTCTTTAATTGTTTCAAAACATACTTTTTTACGTAAATTCACTCTTTGGATAGTTTGAAAATTTTCATTTTTTGTCGCGATGTTTAGTCTCTAACCAAATATTTTGGAAATAATTTTTAAAAAGTTTACTTCGGTATATAAAGTTGAATATCAGCAATATGCAGTAACAATTGCAGGTGTATTCATATGGTAAATTCTGAGAAAAAGGTACATGCATTTTTAAAACTATTATTTTGTGAAAATTGCAATTTTATTATAAGCTGTCATATCACCACAAAAATTTTGATTTACAACCAGTATTTGCTATATTTTTTAAACACATTAGTTTTTCTCATTTTCTTTTAAATTGTTTTTCTTTTTCTTATTTACTTAGATTGTCCAGAAAATGCATGTATAACTTGTTTAATTTTTTCACGGATTGATATATTTTCATAATTTACATAATTTTTCTCAAATTCTGCATCAATCTTTGAAGAATTTTCACTTGGATGCATTACCCTCAACTAAGTTGCCCATAAAGCATCAGTGATAATGTAAAAAAATTATCACTTTGTGAAAGTATTGATTTGAGAATATGTGATTATGCAACATTTTGATAGGTTTCAGTATGGATTTTTATGTTCACCTTCTAACAGTTTCCTAAGACATCAGAATTCAAAAGTTTTTCTGTATGTTAGACAAATGATTTCTAAGACAACCACAAGAAGACTGGGTTATTTAGTTTTTAAATCTGAAATTTATTATTTTTTTATGTATGTAACAAGCTACTTGCTACGACAATGAGAATGTGTCTTTTTTATCTTTTTCTCAGAAACTTTATGTTTAAAAGACTCAGAATTTTGTTTGTATGTTAAATAAACATAAATCTTTGTACTTAAGTAAAATTTTAAAAATAAACTGTTCAGCATTTTTTTTAATTTGCATTTTCGATTAATTTCTAATATTAATAAGATAGGCACTCTCTAGCTTTTATTATTTTATTAGGTTACATTTTATGGGAAATTTTAGCTTTGGTGCCAAGTTCTGGTCTGATTATAAAAATATCACTTGATGTGTTCAAATCGTATCTGATTATTGTTTTCTGTAAATAGCAATTAAACAAATATATGTTATTACTTTGAATAACTGAGATGAATGAAAATCATAACACAAAGACATAATAAAACAGCATCGGTTTTTAAAACTACTGATCTGAATTATGGAGATATGGGTCAAATTTGATACGAGAATTCTTATCATTGTCGTCACATTTTTCGCGTTGATGCTGAAATTACGCCAACTTTTCAAAACAATTATATTATAATCTAATCTGACCTTTAATCTACTCACACTTCACATTAAATATTAGTATAGAGTTGAAACGTAGATTATTTTACGTATAGTTGCATTCACAATCTACCCTCTTAACATAAGGAAAAGATAAAATGGAAGCAATTTGGATTGACATATTTCAGGGCAAACCAGATAATACTAAAGTTCTTAGGAAACTTCTTATCCTATGTACTGATATGTAATGTCTATAAGGACTTCCTCTACATGCAATATTCATTCCTGAGAATATAGATTTCATTTATGCAACAGAATGGTTCGGTTTACCGGATGTAAACATTTAATAAAAGCAAATGAGAACACACACACACAATTTTCTGCCATTCACTCCTCACTTAATTTCAGCACTAGCTATTGCGTTCTTTTCATGACATATACTAAGAAGTAACCATACAAGTTGACTAAACACAAACACATCTCCATTGCTGTATAACTACACTCAAATGCTACTAGTTTATTTGTCCTGCAATTGATGAAGGTCCTTGCAAATTCCAATCCAGTGATAAACCTTAGCAAGATGTTCCCTATCAATTCTTTTTTAAATTGTGATACTGACCTACTTAAGCAATCTGCATATAAATAAAATTACTATCAAAAAGTTTACATAATTCTTATGTATAAAAAAGCAAACGAAATAAGGAACAAAAAATATGATTGATTCAAGTCCATTGTGTTTTTTTTAATAATTGGAAAATTGGTACAAAAAATAAAACTTTGATTGTACGATATTTCCTATTAATTAGTATGTAGAGAGATTGCAAAATTTTTAAATTAACATACAAGCCTGTAGGGATTTTTTTCAGCTGTCATTAGTTAATGCGGTAAAAATTTATATATTTTTTTTTACTTTGAGAATATTTAGTATGCAAGTAATATTTAAATTACAGAATTAAAACAACCAATGCCTTCTGGATTTAAAATGTGATACTTATATGAAACCAACATTGAGAGAATTTACAGGTAATATCTGATTATTACAGTTCGATGTGTTGTAGATTTAATTAGGAATAAATCAATATATATATATATATAGTTAAAAATTTTGTGTAAATAGTGTATATATATATATATATATATATA
>BMAV01002471.1:16217-40902 GCA_019973955.1 Trichonephila inaurata madagascariensis | reverse complement strand
GACGTTTCTACTGACTTACGTGTTCCCTCTATTGATCTCCAGACCTTTTCTGCAATTTCATGGCTATCTGCTAAAATTTTACATTGTTGCTTAAGTTTTGCACACCAGTGTATATCATCTGTGATATTACGTCATAAAAAATAAAAGCTTCTACTTCAAAACCTCATTATCTATCTTTGAGATACTATAACCAAATAAAAAACATTTTATTTGATTTGCGGTAATCCCATGATGAGAGATTTTTTTATTACGTGTTCTTTTCAAATTTAAAATACTACTCTTTCAGAGAAAAAACAAAACCCAGACCCATACTCAAAAAAATTTTAAGGAGATAAAAAATTCATCACTGTTATATTATTGAAATATTGTACATTAGCTGTAGGCAGAGCAGAATGTATTTGCTGCGGTTTGACCTTCGAACTTACTTGTACGGTTAGTTACGTCCCTGCTCTTATGTATTTGTTTTTTCATTTGGGAAGTTGTAAATAAGCTATTTCTGCTGCGTTTTTTTCCTTGTAAAATATGTTTATGATTTCTGAAAAAGCACAGAGAGCACTTTGAAGGATTACTTGGCCAAGATTTTTTTTTGAGTATTCCCAAACATATAAAGCATAATGAAAAACGTTTTACACAATTTTTTTAGAGCATCCATATTGTATTAAATACACTTTTAATCCGGGAGCGGTCACGCCGAGCACTGAGTGCACGAAATCGGTAATTCTGTGTGACAAAACTGTTTAATTGTTACCAATGGCCCTGACACTATCCTCCTGTTTGACAGTTTTAACGTGAACTTAAATATATTTGTCACATATCTCCCTCTTTTTTGGGAGTGACAAACGTTTTTTTACAATCTTAAGGTACTTGTTTTGACTGAGTTCCCGGTGCGATCACTTTTTTTCCAAAATATTTTTTGTGTTCATGCTACATCCCCCCCCCACCCTATGAATAACTTAGTGACTTCGACTGCATTGTTGTACGACTTATTGTGGTTTAGTAAATGAGCATGATGAGCAGGTAAATGTTTGGTAAATGATCAGAATATATATTTAAAAAAAGAAATGGGCATCTTTGATCTCTATTGAAAGATGTTAAAACTGATAAAAAAAAAGGGATGAACCTGCTGAAATAATGCATATTAAAGTAAATTTGAGAAAAGCGATGAACATGAAACGAAAGAAAAATTTTCAAATGCTACCAAAAGAACCCCATCAACTAAAGTATGAAGCTATAAGTATCAGAAGACACACTTTGCTTTGTCAAAAACACACAAGCAAGCAAAAGTTCAACATGCTATTTGTCGAACATCAAAGGACTGTAAAATTACAATAACTAGAGCAAAATATGACAGTTTTGCCTGCAAATAACATTCCTGTAATGTTAGCGAAAAGTGTCTGTGATTTGTGTCTTTTTTTAAGGTCACGCACAGTTTAAACATTTTAGTTCAGTTTTCTTGGATTTTTTCATAGAATTAGCAAAGAAAAATTGAAAAGTCTTTGAAAGAAGGTAAGTATATTTTCTCTTAAGTAAATTATTCACTAGAATTACGATTTTTATTGTATACTATAAAAGTAATTATGAAAAAAGGATTGGGGTGACTCAATAACCCCGCTTGACCATTAGTATCGAGTGATCGCCTGCTCCCGGGGTTAAAACATGTTGAAGACTTTTCGCTTTAAATATTAAAAATAATACAATTGTTCTTCATCGGAATTGTATGTTATTGTTCATTATTCAACATCAATTCTAAATGCTAATTCTGTGAGGCTTAAAATTACAGTTCCTTAAAACTAATTATAATTTGAGCAATCATTTAAAAAAAAATCATTTTACATTTTTGTAAACATTGTCTCGCACTTGGCTTTACTTTCCTTACAATTCAGCGATTATATCAAGAATGTTTTATTTTCTTATAAATGAACTCGTGCAAAGAGCGGGTACTTCAGCCGGTATACTTTTAATGTATCAGTGTGCTGTACAGAGTATTTTATAACTAATTAATTAATACTAAATTAAGAACAAGTTTAATAAGTATTAGCGACTTCTATGGGCTTGTCTTGCAGAGCAGAATGCTTATGATTAGAAACTGACCCTCTGATTTCTTTTTCTATATTTAGTTGATATCTATATTTTGTCTTCTAAGCAGCCCTCGCATTTTGCAATATGTTCCAACTTAAAAATTAGAGAAAGGAAAAATAACATAATGATTATCCTATTACTTATTTTATTTTTTTTTGCTTAAAAGTAACATATACAAAATTTAATACTTATGTTATTAATTTGTACGGTTTATAATAAAAACATATTGTAGCTTTAGCGTCAAAGTGCATTATTATTGCATTCAGTACATTATTAATGTATAAGGGGGGCGCGATAAAAATTGTGATTAAAAAGGGGGGCGCCAGTACTGAAAGTTTGAGAAGCACTGGCGTACAGAGATTCACATTATACTATGATGCCTTGCTGTAGCAGAGAATTTAGCTCTTTCTTCAACAGCTCTTTTCTGGATGGATTCATTTGGTAGGGAGGCACTAAAATTGGTGGAATGTTTTCAGTGTTGATGCTATGTTCGATAAATAGAGTAGCTTCTCTCCCTACATCGAAGATAGAGTGATTAATTTTAAGTAAGTTGTTTAGTTCCGCACGCTGAGATCCAAGGAGTTCTTGTCCATCTTCCCGTAGTTGACAGTTATTTATCGCCACAGGCCGTACATTAACAGAAGTACTCTGATAAGGCGTTACGAAATTGTACGATTTTCGGGAATCGTCACAAAAAGCCCAACAACTCTTTCGGAAATTCAGTACTATTCCAGCCTTTTCAAGAAAGTCAACTCCAAGTAAAGTGGAGTTGTTTTTGTCATCAGGCAATATTATAAAGGGGTTTTTAAACTTTCTGCCTTCCAGTAGGACGGTTTGAAATGTACGTAGAACTTCTTTCTGAGTAACGATTCTATCAGCAAAGGATATGGATATTGCTGTCTTCTCAAAAGCAGCTCCTTGTTGGAGAAGGATAGTGTAAATAGTTTCTTCTGCAATCGAATAACTTGCACCACTGTCCGCAAATGCAGTTCCTGAAACTCCGTTTATGCTGATTCTGAGTACAGCATTTCTGTTCGAAGGAGAGAGACTGTTAACTTTCAGAATTCCAAAATGAGCTGGATCACCCTTTGAAGGATTGCAATCAGGGCATTTTGACTTGATGTAGCCGGGCTTTCCACATCCATAGCAGGACAAAGGAGTTCAGATTTCAAATAGCGAATGCCCTCTAACTGATTTTTTTGGTTCTTCCTTTGCCTTATCCATCGTTCTTGTACTGATTTGTTTATTTATTTTTGAGAGGAAAGAAGTTCTTGCGTCTGGTAAAACTTTATGAATCGACATCTTACCTCGAGCAATTTCATAATCGTCTAACTTTTGCACTAACTCAGAGGAGCTTTTAATATCTCCCTAGATATCCGCGTTCTTTAACTTCCTTCGAAACTCTTTTCTTAAGGCTGATCGGTAACAATCAAATCCTTAAAGAAGTTAAAGTCTTTCACTTCTAGGCTATGTAGCCATTCTTCTAAGAAATTATTTAGCTCGTACGCGAAGTAATTCCACAAAGCTTCGGGTTCTTTTTGATGAGTACTGAACTTCATTCGAAACGATTCAGCATTCAACTTGAATCGTCGGAGTAGCACTTGCTTAATGTCCTGGTAATTTTCTAATTTGTCTTTGGGTTCACGCAAGATAATATGGCTATTGATGATAATTATGATAATGTTGCTCCCATGACGGGACCAAATAAGACAGTACTATAGATAAAAATGACTTGCTGACGAAAAAAGGACCCCTATTTCTTGTAGAGCAGCACGAAAAGCTAGATTGTAAAAAATATGAGCTGGTGTTACCTCTGTATCTAAACATTTATCACAATTTCTACAAGTACTTCTACCATCCCTATCAAATTTTATTCCTATGTGTGATGACCTGTCCTCCACTTATATAATTGCATTATTTCTTGTAACATGTACTTAAAAAACCTTAAAGTTATATCGCTTAAAACTAATCACTCTGACATAAAATTTAAAATGAATTTTAAAATTTGCTAGCCGATTTAAATTATCATGAAATTTAAGTAGAGTTTCAATTGAAACACAATGCTTAGTTAAGTTTAAAAAAATACTTTATACACTCATGGACAAAAAATTAGCGCATCAAGAAATAATTTCGGGATCGTAACGAAAGGTAAGTACATGTCAGGGAGATATGCAAATAATTAGAAATACAGCGACATTGCGCATTACGTTTAGCAGGTAGAGGGCGTTTAACGTCGTTCTCTGTTAAGTATAAAACAGGTAACCAAAGCTTGTTTGAGTGTGCTGAATCGTTTACAAGGGAAGATCTGAGGTAGACGTGGCATTACGCCGTTTTCGAAGAAAAATGAACAGCTGTCGCAGTTCAAAAGGGAGAGAATCATCGGCATGATGGAAACCGGGTTGTCAGCTAAGCGAATACCTCATCAAGCGAAAACTGAACTGAAGCGGAATGGAACCAGGTCGTCTTTAGCGACGAATCCAGATTCAATCTCAGCAGTGATGACAATCGTGTTCGTGTGTGGAGACCCGTGGTGAACGCCTCAATACTTCCTTTGCATTAAAGTGACAGACCACTCTCACAGCTGGTGTGATGGTATGGGGTGCCTACAATACATGGTCACCCCTTGTATTGAACCTTGGCACCATGACAGCCCAGCGGTATGTCCGTGACATCCTGCAACCACATTTTTGCCACTCATACAACCACTCCCAGAAGCCCTTTTTTAAACAAGACCATGCTTAGCCAAACACGGTAAGGGTGTTATAAGACTGTCTCCGCACTGTTACTATCTTTCCTTGGATTGCCAGATCCTCAGATTTCTCTCCAACCGAGCATATCCGGGATTATTTGGGACGGCGAGTTGGGCATCTCTTGAGTTTAAACGAACAAGAGGCAAGGTTACAGAAAATATGGAACTAAATTTCTCAAGATATTTTGCAGAACTTGTATGTCTTATTGCCCGATTGTATCGCATCGTGCTTTCGCGCTAGAGGGGGTTCAACAGGATGCCCAATCCTCCGATCTTTTTTGCCCTTTTCTCCAAAATAAAGGATCCTTTTTCTCGGATTTTCTAATCATTTACTTATATCAAAGTAGTCATCACGTATGTAAAATTTCGTTTTATTTTGATGACTCCTTCTTGGTGCGCTAATTTTTTGTCTATGAGTGTATAAACTCTCCAATTTTTCAGAATGTAAATTTAATTACTTTTTTCTGAAACAGCAGCAATATTTTGACTTTAATCAGTACCATAATAGACAAAAAAAAAGGTATTAAGTCTTAAAATCAGAATAAAAATTCCAAAATAATTCCAATAATTTACTATAAGTTCTTCAAAGGTAAACAATTTTATAGATGATTTAGTTTTTGTATACGGTCCATGTGATATATTTGAAGAATAATCTTGATCTGGAAAGATTCATGGGGGCTAAAAATGTATCCATTTTTAGAAAACGTCGGCTTCAGTTCTTTGTAACTGAAATAACTTAATATACAAAAACCTTTTTGCTGATTTTTTAACCAGTTTTCGAACGGAAGAAGTGTAAATGGAAGGGCTAAAAATAGGCTACTTTTCCAAGAACTCCGGTTGGCAGCACTTTTGAAAAATAAAAGCAGAATTTTGAAATTTAATCTGCTTCTTTTTCGATTTTCGATGGTGAAAAATATTTTTGTTCTATGTATGTATACTATGTATAAGTCTAAAATGCGGGGATAGGTGCGGCATTCTGTAAAACTTTCGCATTTCTTTATTCTAATATATGAATACAATCTCTGATTTCATATAAGAGAAACAGCAGCTCTAAGGCAATCTTTTATCCCTTCTTTAGGCAAATATAACATATTTTTCTACGAGATAAAAGGAATCGAAAGGATAACTTAAGGCTTAAGTTTACATAAGGAAATAATTTGAGAGAAAATAAGATACAATATTCTTTTAAAATATTTGGAATAGTAATCAAAATGCTTTAAACTAAATATACTAACATTAATGGGCCATAAAAAATAATTTTACAGGCAAGAAATAAATTTGGTTTCGAGATAAATTCTAATTTCATTTTCCCCACATATTTCAAAGTAAAAACTTTATATAATATTATCTGGTCAGGAGAGGGGAGCTAAAGTGCACCCAACGGTGGACCAAACACCTAGTTGTATAAATTATTCAACTGGTTATACTCATTTCTCAAACTGTAATTTATATTTACATTACTTTTTTTCTCACCAAAATCGTTCTTTGTTTATTTTTTCTCTCTTAATCCTCATCAATTAAACGTTAAATGCATATTGCTACCAATAGTTTTCATTTTGCAGTCCATTTAATATTATTTAAAAACTTAAATGTGTGGGTTTTCAAAACGCATGTTGATAACCATAGACAATAAATTGTACTGGAAGAAAAAACAAATTACTTCTTGGCATGTGAAGGGATATACAGTCACTCAAAAAAGTATTGGGACACTTGGCATGCATAACTCAGTAAAGCTATTTATAAAAATATTTAATACATTAAAACAAAGACAAAATGAATTTAGACATATATTATAAATGCGAAAGTTTGTCTGGAAGTTTGGTCGTCTTTCACGCAAAAACAACTGAATGGATTTTAATGAAACTTTACAGTAATATAGCTTATACATCAGAATAACACATAGGCTATAATTTATAGCATAGGCTAACATTTATAAATATATTGTGTGAAGTGTCCAAAATATAACAATATTTGTCAAGTAAGTAGGAAAAAAATCTGCCATGTGCAAGAAATTCTGGCGTGCACTGCAAAAAAGCCCATGACAGCATATATCTATCTTATATTTGTGCAGAAACCCTTTTTGTTTTGGCTACGCAAGGCGCTCGCTTCTAATTTATTCCTGTTATCAGCGTAATCCCTATTTTTTTTTATTTCAGAATCTAACTAAGTTTTGAAGAGAGAGGTTGTGTTTTATAAATCTCTCTTTATTTGAATATTATTTTATGACTTTATTACTCACATTTGGTAGTAAGAAATTGATCTTTTTTTCAAAATAAATACTTTTATTGCTTCTGGTACTTAAAGTAAATAAACTTTCTCTTTTACACTACATCATTTGGACAAATTTTCAAAATTTGTTTGTGGTTAGTAGTTACTTATAACGCTATAATTTTAATTGAATAGGCAGATATATTGCATTTTTAAGTATATAAAAATAATTATAGCTACTGTACTGTGTTTTTTGAGTGAGTGAGAGAGTGAATATTAACGTCGCACTGTTCGGCTACTCGAGGGCTTTTGGCAACGGACCTCGTAATTTTGAACCATGGTCAAGTGACGTGGACGACACCTGAGCTTGCACCCCTTCTCCTGACTACCGCACCACACCAACTTAGCAGGAATATTCTACCAATATTTAGCAGGAATATTCTTTGAAATCCACTCTTCCAAGATATATGGCAGCACGGGTTCTATGATGAGTATTTTAGCGGGGAAGGTGAATAGTTTTGTAACAGATATTGCGTTTTCAGCTGACGTTTTAAGCGGATTGCAAAGATTATCATTTTTGTCCCGAAAAAATAGTTAATGTCAAAACTTAAGTGTCTGATGTTTTTGTCTGTTAATGAAGACCTTAGAAAACGATTTGACTATTTATTTTAAGTGAACGGTGTATGTAATTAATTTTACAGTGGAATATCTTTAATTAATTTATTAGCTCTAACGAATTAAATTTCCTAAAGTGGAATATTTTGTTTATGTATATCCCTTAATTTTCAATGTAGTGATTCAAAAAAAAATATTGCATGAAAAAAAACTGCAGTAAATCATAATGCGGTAGATAAAGCTTTAACGTGCATCGCGCCCCTACACGGCGTGTCCTACAAATCTCTAATAAAGCTCGAGCTATGAAAGTAGCTAGACATTTGCCAACTTGACTCTATCGTCAACATTTCGCTGTTTTTCATTGAATCGCCCTTCTAATTAAAGAAACGGCGTTGCTTGCGAATATTACAATTTTAACATAAAATAAATACAACAGAAAGTAATATTAATGTATTACACTTTCAGATATAAAGTATTTATAATATTTTAGGCGTTCATTACACAAAACTTTTAACAATGTGTTACTTTTGCTGAGCAGAGATCAGCTTAGGGAAGTATTTTCTAAAATGGACCCTGAGGAGTGTGTTACGGGGGGTTATAAATAAAAAAAAATCATTTTTATCAGCTATTTGATCTACAGACTTAAAATTTAACAAAGGTGTTTTTTTCTTTCTGTTTTTTTTTTTTTTTTTTGTTCAGCTGAGATGTGCAAAATATTTTTCTTTTGTTTAAATTGCAATTCACGCAAAATTAACTCATTAAAATCTTCTTTATCCTTCAATCTGTGTTGTTTAATTTTTCAGTTCATCCGTACGAAGTAAACCCTTCGCAAACAGTGTCAAGATCCTTTTATTTCATTTCATAGCCTTCGGAATAATTTTATTATTAACACAGCACAGAAAAGGTTGTACTTCGGAAAAACGTATATGTACGTCCGGGAATTAGTAATTTGGCTGAGCCAGACGTTTATATACATCGGTAGTACTTAAGATATCCGACTACGTTCGGAACCGTGATTTTAAAAAAGCGTATAAATGGATAATTTTCATGATATTTAGTGTCACTTAGATTAGAATACATATATAAAATTGTTTTAAGGATATTTTGACAAAAAAATATTTAAATATACAATACAATTTTGGAAAAAAATTAACTTAGAATAATCTTTTTTCAAAATGTTCTCCTTTTATAAGAAATGCCTAAAAGACTTCTCCAGAGAGTCTGAACTAGGACTTTTGAAAAATTCACATTATTTTCAGAGTTACCACCAATTGAAAAAATTATCGGTGTTTTTTTCTTAAAATTGCTCCCCTCTGTTATCGTAAAATATGGATAAACCCACTTCTAAGTTACATATTTTAAAAATTCTGGCTTAGAGAGGTCTGAGTTATAGACAGGCAAAATTTTATTATAGTAGAAGCATTTTTTACAAAAGGAGAATATTTTGAAAATTGGTCATTCTATGTTCAATTTTTGTCAAAATATTGTACTTAAAGAATTTTTTTATTATAATAATACTGTTAAAACAATTTTATATACATTTTCTAATCAAAGTGACATTAAATATCGTAAATATTATCCATTTATATGCTTTTTACAAAATCACGGTGGTGCCGAACGTATTCGGATACCTTAAGAGGGTAGAGTCATATTGTAGCTTTATTATCAAAGTATAGAGTATTATTAAAATCAATATATTGTTATTATTCGGATGAGGGGAAGGGGCGAGATGAAAATTATGATTGTATATTAGGTTGCGAATATTGAAAGTTTGAGAAGCACTGCTTTACAATGTAAAAATAGGTTCGTGAAATCAATAAATCCTGAGACTGTCAGAAATATTTTAAGTATCATGGCAGAGTACCTCAAAGAAAGCCCTACATCAGCAAAGCAAATAGACAAGCTAGGTTGTCATTTGCTAAAATGTATGTAAGGCAGCCAATAAAATATTGAGAAAATGTAAAGTTTGTTGATGAAAGCAAATATAACATGGAAAGATTGGATGGCAAGCAAAAAGTAGGTGAAAATGAAATACAGCAATGCATGTCAAAAATTTAGGGCCTACTGTCAAATATGGAGAAGGTAACTAAATTGTCTGGGGCTGCATGACAAACTCTGGTGTCTGTAACTTACATTTTATTGATGGTATAATGAATAATTATGTCTATATCTTGACTATCTTAAGAGCGAAATTTAAAGCAAAGTGTGAGCACACACACACACACAAGCTGGGAATCTCAAGATATTTTAAATTGTACCAAGATAATGATCCGAAAAAATTCCCTTAGTGAATGCATGTTGCATTTGCACGCAGCATTTGGTGATGTCTTTTTGATTTTAGGTGAAAGGTCGACTAAAAACAACATAAGTACGAAAAAATAAAAATTATATATTAATTTAGTTTTTTTTTTTTTAGGATCGCGTTTCTGCAGATCACGCGGCCAGTCTTGAGTTATCATCAAAACTGTAAGTATTTGGCAGAAAAATAAGTAGAGAGTGTAATATAAGTAGGTCAAATATAATCTTCATCTTCGCTTAATAAAGAGAAATAAGAGATTAGCTTAAAATTATATAAAGTAACACGATGTAAAATGTAAGCAAAATCGTAAACACCCCGCGATAATGCTATCCGGTTGTTGCAAAACCTAAAAACTAAAATTTGAATTGTTAAAAGAATAATTTTAGAAAAATTGATTTATTAGAAAAAAATAATCCTAATTGGGTATCAAAGAACGAAAAATGTATAAATATGACAATAAACAAACATAACTATTATAAAAATATGTATTAATCAGGAAAAAACTGCATGTAAAGTATAAATTTTCGCATTCAGAGAGAATCGTGACATCATATGACATCATAACACCGAATATTCATTTAAAAATTAATTTTTAAAAAATTTAGGGAGAATTATGAAATAATAAGTGCATAAGAACCCGTCCGGAATCAAATGTACGTTATGTCAAAATTTCAGAGGAAATGGTCAAGTACTTTCGGAGATTAGCTGCTTTGAACAAACACACATTACATTTTTATTTATATAGATTTATTGCATCCTACAAACTGAACACTTTAACACAAAATGCAATTATACTGAAGTACGAAGTGCTATTGAGTAAAACAAAATACAGAAAAAAAGATAATAAAAATCAAGTATTCTTCGAAACTCTAGAATATAATGTAAAAAAGCCATGAATTAGATCAAGTCACTCATATATATGTGGGCATAAACCGACAGTCTTCTGATTAAAATTAGAATGGGGAAAGAAAGAGGAACTCGTGCTAGAACAAAGTTTTTGTAAAAAAGTATATTTGTGAAACCTGTCATTTCAAAATTGTGTAAAAAAAGAGTTGGGTGTATTATATTTCCGATCTTTCGTTATCTGCCTTAGATAATTTTTATATATAGTACAAATTTGACTTCAGTATGCTATTAATTTTTCCAGGAAATAGTTAAAACTTATTAAAGTTTAAGTGATAACATTAGACGCTGTCAAAGAGATCTACTTGGTGTGATTTCAAAATTATGCCAAAAGCGAGTAGCGTACTGATATACATTAATTATTTCTCCAGTAATTCTAAATTAAATTTATATAATTTTTTATTCTTAGGATGTTACATTTTTTTTTCAGTCCACCATTTACCTGAAATCAGAAGACATCGCCAAATGCCATTCAATAATGGGAAATCCTGCTATGCCTGTTTGACTAAAATGATAGTTTTCTTCCCTTGGATATGGATTTTTCTGCCAAATAGTTGTTAAAATTTCTAAGAATTGGGTCAGTAACATATTAGACTGATTAAAAAGGATCTATTTGGTGGAATTTCAAAATTTCATTTGATATAACCTGAAGTACAAAAAACTTTATTAAGAATTTCTTATGTATATTTTGTGTTTGCTTGTGGAACTGTTTTTGGATTTTCATCAAAATATTGAACCTTAGTTTGCTTTTGATAGTTTTTTAAGATTTAAGTTTGTTATAACTAGCTGTATCCAGCCACGCGTTGCTGTGGCTCAGTCTGGTTGAAAGGAGAGAAAGCAGATATTTTTAATATCCTTAAACGTTTGCACTTAAGGTATGCTTTTTTTTATTCAAAAAAAAAAAACGAGCTGTACACTGTCACACGTTCTTGTGGCACAGTTTGGTTTAAAACAAAAGGGATAAGAAATCATACATTTCTGATACATTTATTCGTTTGCACTGGATGTATGATTTTTTTATGAAAAAAATATGTATAACTATATGCGTAAACAAAACTTTTCTAACATACTTCAATTGTTATTTGTTAACGGAATACTCTTGAAGTTATAACGTTTTGCTTTTTTCCTTATGTTATGAATCTAAAATTATTTATATTGTCTAAATGGTGGAGTCCGCAATGTGCTTTAAATTGTCTTTTTTTTTAGTTAAGAAGCTCTTGTGGTTTAGAAACAATGGATTTATTTGTCCCGGTATTAATTCCGCAGTTTGCATTTGATTCATCCTAACCACCATCGAATATTCTAGAACACACAACAAATAGTTGTCCATGTCCAACAAATAAGTGTCCAGGAGCAATCCAAGTCTAGACCTAAGCTGCTCAATTTTAAGGGTAGAGCCTTAGCATTGTTGACAGTGATTGCAAGTGCCAGTAAAATTTGGAATTGCCAAAACCTTCAATCTTTATCAAGGCTTTGTCGTAGATTTCTGCGGTGAAATCCATGTTTATATTTAAATTTTCCTTGCATATTCAACAAAAAATATCTTCAGCTATGTGATTTAAATCTCTACCCTAACTCTGTTGGGGATGAAGGAAAGCATGCAGCCAATGTCTTGCAAACAATGTCCAGATTTGATTCAGTTGTAAAGTGTAACTCATGTCATTAATTTTATATGGTTTAATTATATATGACATTTTGAACACAGGTCGTCCCCTTAATTATTTTGTACTACACTGCGTTGGTATTGAGCTGCGTCTTTTATTGCATTATTGATTTTATGCTAGTATATTTTATATTTTTTTTCATTTAGTTTTTTAAATGCCTTTCTTATTTCTCAGTCCGATTGACGGAAATTGTGCTGTGTTAATTAATGTTCATTTGACTATTACTTATATAGTGAATTTGACCACTTTGGAGTGATTTGTTTGAATGGAATGAAATATTCTGTTTCTCATTGCATTGGAATTGGGCTTTGGTGTTTGATTTATGTTTGAAGTTATATATTTTGTTTGCAATTTTTATTTTTTCCTTCATTTTATCCCTGTTTTTGCCTTTTTTTAAAAAAAGTTTTGCAATTTATTACGTTTTTGTTTTAACCATTCTTTTTTTTAAGTGTAGTCAATTTGCTTAAGTAGATAAATATAATGCGTTGAAGAAAATTCAAGTCATCGTACTCGCCTAGCAAAAGCAATGTGAGCAGTAATTGCACATCAAACTAAGGAAGAACAGGCATCAGCGAACGAGAAAACCAGACAAAGAATGATCCAAATACTTGCCGAGGAAGCAGTACAGCAACGTGCAGCAAGACTTGACGATGCACGCTTCTGAGAACAGCATTAGCATTTTTCAACATCAGAAATGCTGTGTTCTCAACTAAAAGAACACACTAGGCTGGGTATGACAGAAAATTGTCATCCAGAAACAGCGTCAAACATGATTTTGGACAAAGCAATAACATAATTACAATCATCTAGGATTCGGTACAACCCAGCTGATGATTATAGCTTGAGACAGGATATTCTCATCGGCACAATTACTGAAGTGTGTCCTAATTGTAAGGCTCTCAAATTTAATGGAGGAACAGAAGGGATGTGTTGTACCACTAGAAAAATTAATGTGCCTGAACTTGAAGAATGAACAGAGACATAAAAAACTTTTATTGTTAGATATACTGTGGAATCAAAGCCTTTCCAGTCTAACATCAGGAAATGCAATTCGCGTTTCTAATAAACATAGTTTTGGGTTACAAATTGTAACAATTCATGCCAACTTGCAAAATGAAAGGATAAATGTATCATAAAGCTGGCTCTCTGCTTCTATTCGCAGATAGTCAACATAAATTCCTACAAATGTACTTTATGGGTGAGGGCAAGGATGAACTGAATGGATTTTGTGGAATTTCTACTGGCATGAAACGGTCCATTTTTTTCTATAAATTTCAAAAGCCACTTAACTAATTTAATGCGCTTAATTCTCCATTATGGAGACAACATCAACAATTTTAAGTTCATAATATATGGACAAAAAGAAGCTATAATAAATCATGTATTACATTAGCAACTGAAATCTGTTTTGAAAAGTTTTGTTTATGCATATTTATACATATTTTTTTAGAAAAAGAATCATATTTTAAGTGAAAATATAAAGAATCGTACATAAGTGCAAAGGGTTAAAAATGTTAGAATTGTGTGCTTTCTCATTCCTTTTTTTTAATCGTACTAAGCCACAGCAACGCGTGGAAGGGTACAGCTAGTCTATATAAATGAAAATGTAATGTGTGTTTGTTCAAAGCCGCTAATCTCCGAAAATACTGAACCATTTCTTCTCAAATTTGACACAACGTTGCATTTGAATCCGGACTGGCTCTTATGCAAGTATTTCGTAATTCTTTCTACATTTTTTTAAAATTTAATTATTTATTGAGTTTCTAGAGCTCTGTCGTCATATGATGTCACTAAATGTGAAAAGTTTTACTTCACGCGCAATTTTTCAAGGTTATTACATATTTTTACTATACTGTTTATCGTTTGGAACATTTTCCCAATTTTTCTGTTTTTTTATACTTATTTAGGATTATTTTTCAACTAGATCTTTTTTTTAATCATTATTCTTCAAACAACTCAACTTTTGTCTCGTAGTTCTGGCAACATTCTGTGAGATAATATTATCGTACAATGTTTAAAATTTTGTTTATAAGTAACGACGTATTTTTTTTTTAATTATAAGCTAAAGTTATTTATCTCTATATTAAGAGAAGATTATAATTTCATTTGATTTTTGTAGGCTGCAGATTTATCTGCTAAATAGTGAAAACTTCTAAAATTTATGATGATATCATAAGACAGGCCATAAAAGATCTGTTTGGCGTGATTTCAAGATCATGCCACAAACGAGTAGCTTACCGATTAAAATTTCTTGCTATTTTATATTTCTCCAGAAAATCCCTGTCGTACATTTATCTCAAATCAAAAAAGGTAGACAAATGGTGCGATATGCATGCAAAAAGAAATCGTTCCGTGCATGTTGAAACACAATATTTTTCTGCACTTGACTACGTTTTAATTTTGCGAAATTAATTGACAGGATTTTATAAGTATGTTTTTTTTTTTTCTGTTTTAGGCAATTTTTTAAATTTCGTTTGATGTTACTCTTGAAATACAAATGGCAAAATTAAGATTTTCTGACATGTATTTGGGTTTGCTTGGAACTGTTTATGGTGATTTAGTCAAAATATAATTCGACCATTTGATATAGCGGTTAGTGACGCTGATTGCGGTGCCGTAGGGTCGTGCTTCGAATCCCGGTTAAGACAATGATGTTTGTGTTGTAATCCTTCGTTTCTTTGTGATGTGTGCTTCACGCTTACATCTATGTAAGGTCCCGTGAGATAATTTGTGGTGCACCGGGTTATAAATGTTCTCAATAAAAAAAATCAAAATATTAAACCATATTTTGTTTTCAATTGCTTTTTAAGATAACATTCTGATAGGCTTTCGTCGCCCAATGTTTACGGTTTTGCTCATATATTATAAACGTATTTTTAAGGTAAGCGTATGCTTTATTGATTTTCCTGTTTAGTAAGCGAAAATTGTAATAATATTTTTTAATTATGCATTCAGATTGATAAAGTCAGCTCAAATATCTTTACTTCATTTAAAGTCAGTACAACCAACTGTTTTTTTTTTACCACTGTAGATTTGTTCATTAGAAAACTGTGCAATAGATGTAAAAAAAATGAAATCCATGTAACATGTTTATAAAATAAAAACAATTCATTTTTATTACAGAAAAAAGAAAATTTAGTGTTTTGCATTTATTTAAAACCTTCACCACCAGTTTCATATGATAGAATTATGATTTCAGACCACACAATTGATTTTTGCACTCCGTAACTTCCATTTTGATGCATGCTGGGAAAAGCTCTCTCCAACGAGCATTCAAAATCGATTAGCACAACTGTTTAATAGTGAAAAAAGGCATGTAAAATGCAATACATAATAGTTTACTTTCTCCATACTTCCACAAGAGTCAAATTTCTTTCTTCTATGGGTTTACTTTGAAACATTTACAGTATGTGGCGGATTTTCATTGCTGCTATATTCCCCTGATAATACTGGGAGTATTACCATTGAATACAAAAATAAATTTAACTTGAAAATCAACTTTTAGAAATTTATTAAAAGTAATTATTGCATCCTACAAACTGAACATTTTAATACAAAATTCAATTATACTTAAGAACGAAGTGCTAATGAGTACAACAAAATAAAGGAAAAAATGATTATAAAAATTAGGTATTCTTTGAAACTCTAGAATATAAAGTAAAAGCTGTAAATTAGATCAAGTCACTCACATATATGTGGGCATAAACCAACAATCTTCTGATTAAAATTAGAGTGGGGAAATAAAGAGGAATTCGTGCTAGAACAAAGTTTGTGTAAAAAGGTATATTTGAGAACCGTATCTTTTTAAAATTGTGTAAAAAAAGTATTGGGTCAATTGAATTTCCAACCTTTGGTTATCTGCCTTAGATAATTTTTATATTTAAAGTGCTAATTTGACTTCAGTATGCTATTAATTTTTCCAGGAAATAGTTAAAATTTCTTAAAGTTTAAGTGATAACATATTAGACGCTGTCAAATATCTATTTGGCCTGATTTCAAAATCGTGCCAAAACCGAGAAGCCTACTGACATAAATTAATTCTTTCTCCAGTTTTAAATTAAATTTTTATATAATTTTTATTATTAGGATGCTACATTTTTTTTCAGTCCACCATTTACCTCAAATCAGAAGACATCGCCAAATGCCATTCAATAATGGGAAATCGTGCTATACCTGTTTGAATAAAATAATATTTTATCATGGATATGAATTTTTCTGCCAAATAGTTGAAAATTTTTAAGAGTTGGGGCTGTAACATATAAGACTGATTAAAAAGGGTCTATTTCGTGGGATTTCAAAATTTCATTTGATATTACCCTGAAATACAAATGGTTAAATTATGATTTTCTTATGTGTATTTTCTGCTTGCTTGGAACTGTTTATGGTTTTTTCACCAAAATATTGAACCTTAGTTTGTTTTTGTTAGTTTTTTACGATTTAAGTTCGTTATAACTAGCTGTATCCAGCCAAGGGTTGCTGTGGCTCAGTCTGGTTAAAAGGAGAAAGCACACTTTTCCAATAACCTTAACCATTTGCACTTAAGGTATGATTTTTTTATAAAAAAAAAAAAACGAGCTCTACACTGCCACACATTCCTGTGACCAGTCTGATTTAAAACAAAAGGAATAAGCATATATTTCTGATACATTTATTCGTTTGCACTTGAGGTATGATTTTTTTTATAAAAAAAAATATGTATAGCTATATGCGTAAGCAAAACGTTTCTAACAAATTTAATTTGTTATTTGTTGAAGGAATACTCTTGAAGTTATAACGGTTTTTCTTGACCTTATGTTATGGACCTAAAATTATTTACATTGTCTCAAAATTGGATGCTTCAATGTGCATTAATTTTTTTTTTCAGTGAAGAAACTCTTGAGTTTTAGAAACAATGGACTTATTTGTCCCGGTATTAATTCCGCAGTTTGCATTCGATTCATCCGAACCATCAGCGAATATATTCTAGAACACACAAAATATTATTCATGCCCAACAAAAAATTGTCCAGGAGCAATTCATTGTCTAGACCTAAGCTGCTCAATTTTAAAGGTAGACCCTGAACATTGTTGATAATGATTGCAAATGCCAGTAAAATTTAGAATTGCAGAAACCTTCAATCGTTATTAAGGCTTAGTCCTAGATTTCTGTTGTGAAATTCATGCTCATGCTATGTGATTTATATTTCTATCTTACCTATTTTGGAGATGAAGGAAAGCAGGCAGCCAATTTCTAATTGCAAACAAAGCACAAATTTGATTTAGTTGTAAAGTGTAACTCGTGTCAGTAATTATATGGTTTAATTATTGGTGACATTTTGAACATAGGCCTTAACCTTAACTATTTTGCTCTACAATGTTTTGGATTTAAGCTGCATCTTTTTTTGCATTGTTGATTTAATTCGAGTATATTTTATAATGTTTTCATTGTTTTCAGTGCGTTTTCTAACTTCTTTTTTTTATTTCCCATTGCTAAGAACGGAAATTAAGTTCTTTCAATTAATGTTCATTTGACTTCAAATTAAACAGTGAAATTGACCTCTTTGGAGTGATTTGTTTGAATGGAATAAAATATTCTGTTTCTCATAGCATTTGAATTGGGCTATGTTGGTTAATTTATGTTTGATTTTAAATAATTTGTTTTAAATTTTTTCCTTTTTTTATTCTTTTTTTTAAAAATGTTTTACAATTTCATAGATTTTTGTTTTAACTTTCTCTTTTTCTAAGAGCAGTGAATTGACCTCAGTACATAAAAATAAAGCGTTGCAGGAAAATCAAGTCATCATTCTCGCCTAGCAAAAGCAATGTGAGGAGTAATTGCACATCAAACTAAGGAAGTACAGGAATCAGCGAACGAGCAAATCAGACAAAGAATGGTTCAAATACTCGCCGAGGAAGCAGCAGAGCAAGACTTGACGATGTACGCTTCTGAGAACAGCATTATCATTTTGCAACGTCAGATCAGCTCTGTTCTCAGTAAAAGGAACACAGTAGACTGGGTATGACTGAAAAATGTCAACGTGAAACAGCATCAAACGTGACTTTGGATAAAGCAACAACATAATAACAATCATCTAGGAATCGGTAAAACCCAGCTAAGGATTTAGTTTGAGCCAGGATATTCTCATCGGCACAATGACAGAAAGGCGTCCTAATTGCAAGGCTTTGCAGTTTAATGGAGAAACAAAAGGTGAACGTTGTACAACTAGAAAAATTAAAGTGCCCCAACTTGAAGAATGTCAAAAGATATTAAAAACTTTGTTTGCCAGATATACTGTGGTATCAAAGTATTTCCTATCTAACTTCCTGAAATATAATTCACGTATCCAAAAAACATCTTTTGGAATAGAAATTGTAACAATTCGAGCCAACTTTCAAAATGAAAGAAAAAATCAATCATACCGCTACCTCCCTGCTTCTATTCACAGATAGTCAACATAAATTCCTACAAATATATTTTATGGGCGATCGCAGAATTGAATGGATTTTGCGGATTTTTTTACTGACATAAAAAGGTCCATTGTTTCTAAACAGCAGAAGCTTCTTCACCGAAAATATCCAATTTTATGCATTTAAGACTCCATTATGGAGGCAATATAAATAATTTTAGGTTCATAATATAAGGACAAAAACAAATTGTAATAAATCATGTATTCCATTAACGACTGAAATCTGTTTTGAAAAGTTTCGTGTATGCATATTTATAATTTTTTTGTTTTTTTAGAAATAGAACCATAATTTAATTATCTGACTACGTTTGGAACCGTGATTTTTTAAAAGCGTATAAATGGATAATATTTAGTGGCACTTAGATTAGAAAATGTATATAAATTTTTTTAAGATTATTAAAATAGAAAATTATTTAAGTACAACATTTCGACAAAAAATGAACATAGAATGGCCAATATTCAAAATAGTCTCTTTTGTGAAAAATGCATCTATTGTAATAATATTTTGCTTGTATAAAGCTCAGACATCTGTACAGAGGCTCAACTAGTATTTTTGAAGTACATAACTTAGAAGTTGGTTTATGCATGTTTTACGACAACAGTGGGGAGAAATTTTAAGAAAAAAACACCGACAATTATTTCAATTGGTTTTAATTCTGAAAAAATTGGAATTTTTCAAAAACATAGTAGAGACTTTCTGCAGAACTCTTTACTTCATAAAAGCCAAATATTATTATTTTAGAAGCATTTTTTATAAAAGGAAAACATTTTGAAAAAAGGTTATTCTAAGTTAATTTTTTCCAAAATATTGTTTTTAAATAACTTTTTTTGTCAAAATATCCTTAAAACAAAAATTTATGCATGTATTCTTATCTAAGAGACATTAAATATCATGACAATTATCCATTTATTTGCTTTTTTAACATCGCGGTTCGAACGTTGTCGGATACCTTAAATGCAAATGTAAATAATCGTACTTAAGTGAAAATGGTTAAAAATATTAGAAATGTGTGTGCTCTTTCTCATTCCTTTTTCTTAACCGTACTGAGCCACAGAGATGCGTGGCAGGGTACAGCTAGTAAAACCATATAATTTATGAAATGAGTTACAATTTACAACTAAATTAAATTTGTGCATTGTTTGTAATTAGAAATTAATAAAACAAAATACAGGAAAAAAAGATTATAAAAATCAGGTATTCTCCAACTCTGGAATATAAAGTAAAATGGATATGAAGTATATCAAGTCACTCGCATATATGTGGGAATAAATCGAACATCTACTGATTAAAATTAGAGTGGAGAAAAGAGCAATTCGTGCTAGAACAAAAGTTTGTGTAAAAAAGTATATTTGTGAACCGTGTCATTTCAAAATTGAGTAAAAAAAGATTTGGGTGTATTGTATTTGAAAGCTTGGGTTATCTACCTCAGAATATTTTTTTATATAAAATACTAATTTTACTTCAGTATGCTGTGTAAATTTGTCCAGGAAATAGTTTAAGTGATAACATTACACGCTGCCAAAGATGTACTTGACTTGATTTCAGAATCATGCCAAAACCGAGTAGCGTACTAATATAAAATTTTCTGTCAGTTTGTCTTTCACCAGTAATTCTAAGCTAAATATTGTTATATAATTCTCATTATTTGGAGGTTACATTTTTTTACAGTCCCCCATTTACCTCAAATCAGAAGACATCGCTAAATGCTATTCAATAATGGGAAATCATTCTATACCTGTTTGAATAAAATAATAATATTCTTCTCTTGGATATGGAATTTTCTGCCAAATAGTTGTTCAGATTTCTAAGAGTTGGGGTGGTAACATATTAGACACTGAATAAAAAGGTTCTATATGTTGGGCTTTCGAAATTTCATTTGATGTTACTCTTAAATACAAATGGCTAAATTATGATTTTGTCATGTATATTTTGGGTTTGTTTTAAACTGTTTATTCGTTTTTCATAAAAATATCGAACCTCATTTTGTTTTTGACAGCTTTTTAAGATTTAAGTTTGTTATAACTGCTGTATCAAGCCACGCGTTGACGTGGCAGAGTCTGGTTGAAAAGAGAAAGCCCACATTTCTAATACCTTAAATTTTTTATTTGCACCGAAGGTATGATTTTTTTTATTAAAAGAAAACGATCTGTTCACTACTATACGTTCCTGTAGCTCATTCTAGTTTTAAAAAAAAGGAATGAGAAAGCATTTATTTCTGATATATTTAACCGTTTGCACTTGAGGCATGATTTTTTATGCAAGGAATATGTATATATGAAATGTTGGTAACTGATTTCATTTGTTATTTGTTAACCGAATACTCTTGAAGTTAAAATGGTTTGTTTTTGTCCTTATGGTATAAACCTAAACTTATTTACATTGTCTTAAGAGTGAAAGCCTCATTGTGCATTAAGAGTAGTCGGTACCCCCTATAACGGCAATGTTAAATTGAGCCATTTTAGGAACCTGTTTCTCAGAAACAGTTAAATATAAAAACTTCAAATTTTGTCTGTATATTAATTAGGCTTTTTTATTTAAATAATGGTAAAATATTTAAAATAAATTGTTTACTTTTTTCAAAAAAATTCATCGTTAAAGTATCGCTTTGAAATTTTTGAAAATATTCATTTTTTTTTTACGATAACTGCTTTTCAGCAAAATATTTCGGGAAAATCTCAAAAAAAGTAGCTCTATTATATATACTTACATATTATTTATATGCAGTAAAAATTGCAAGTACATTCATTTTTTAGATTCTTTGAAAAAGGTACATGCAGTTTAAAAACAATCATTTTGAGAAAATTGAATTTTTATTGTAAAAAGGCACTTCAACACAAAAATAATAAATTTCAACATGTATTTGCCCTATTTTATTAAACTTTAGTATCTTCTTAATTTTTTAAGCATAAAGTAGGAAACAAAAAAGTCTTAAAATGTTCAGAAAATACATATAATATTTTTCAGTTTTTGTTCAACAAGATTTTTTTTAGCATTTTGCATCAATGTTCACAAATTATGTAACAATCTGTGAAGAATTTTTATCTTCAATATGCATTACAAATATCAAATTTGAACTTATAACAGCATATATATAATGTAAAAATGTATCCATGTGTAAAAGTAATGATTTGGAAATATGTGATTTTACGACATTGCGAAAGGTATTATTATGGACTTGTATGTTAACATGCAAACACAATTTCTAAAAGTTTCAAAATTTTCTCTAAACTGTACAAGAGATTTCTAAAAAGTCAAAAATAAAACTGTTTTTGTTTTTAAACATGAAATTTGTGTATTTTTATGCATGTAACAAGCTTCTCGCAACGACAAAAAGCAGTACACATCTGAGATAATTAATTACCATTTATTGTGATACCTTTGGATATTAAAGCTTATAAAAACTTGTCTGAACAACAAATAAACATTAATATTTACAATGAATTGAAATACACTGGTGTGCAAAACTTAAGCAACAGGTGGGTTTATTGCCATAACTTCACGAAAAATCATCTGAGAGACATGAAATTCTGAATTGAGGGAGAGTATTATGTACGTAAAGGATGACGAAAGCATCGGTGCTGAAAAAGGAATACAACGCATACGGTATGGAATCAAACAAAAACAAGCTTTATTGAACGCATAGTATCGTGACTCATGATTGTCTCTCCAACAGGAAGAACAGCAAGCAGATGTTCCTTAATATGGTATATGCCCTCCCCTTACTACAATGGTTGCTTCGCATCGTCTCCGCATACTCAGAACCAGCTGGTGCAACTTTCCTTGAGGTAGGAGTGCCCATTCCTCAATCAACATCTGTTTGAGTTGTTGGTTGTTCTCCGGATGATGTAAGCGTGTGGCAATACGTCTCCCAAAGCATCCCACACATGTTCGATGGGATTTAAATTTGGGGAGCACGCTGGCCAATCCATTCGAGTGATATCTTCACTTTCCAGCAGCTCCTCAACAGCAAGAGTGAGATGTAGCTGTGCATTATCATCCATAAAAATGAAGTCTAGCCAATGGCACCTCGGAAAAGACGCACATGGGGACGAAGTACCTCCTCACAATAGCGATCCCCGATTACAGACCCTCTGTCGAAAATGTGAAGCTCAGTTCGCCCATTCAGCATAATGCCTCCCCAGACAAGAACTCCAGGACCACCGTAACGGTGTCTTTCCTTGATGTTACTGGGATAAAACCGGGTCCCGATCTCTCTCCAAATCAAAACGCGTTGAGAATCACTTCTGGTACTGAACCGACTCTCATCCGTAAAGAGGACACGACTCCATTGATCAGTTGTCCAGTTTTTGCGCTCTCTGGCCCACTGTAAACGGTGGCTTCGGTGGCCAACTTTCAACGGGAGGCAGCGTTTAGGACGGCGGGCGAACAGGCCCCCTTTGTGAAGGCGTCTGGCCACAGTAAACCGCGACACTTGTTGACCCGTTGATGTACAATGTTTCTGAGCAATGGCGTTGCTGACTGCTGTCGACCTCTTTTCGCCTGCAGGATGATATATCGGTCATCCCCTGCAGTTGTCGTCCTCGGGCGGCCACCACCAAACTTTCAAACAGCTATACATGTGGTTTGGAACGCCTTCCAAGCGCGCGAAACGACACTTTTGTTGATTCCGAACTCTGCAGCTACACTGGTGACAGTACGCAGCTCCTCCAGCTTTCCGATCATTCTTCCACGTGTGAAGTCGTCCAGGTGATTTCTTTTAGCCATATTACACGAACTGACTCACTGGCACTTGCAGCGAATTTGTTGAATTGCGTCTCCGTCCTTCATTTTATTCTACAGTTGAGCAGCGCGCGCCGACATCACGCGTTTTGCGTACGCTCACATCGCTTCTGACGTTTTGTTCCTGATATTTGCATACGCATGACGTTTCTACTGACTTACGTGTTCCCTGTAGTGATCTCCAGGCCTCCTTTTCTGCAATTTCAAGGCTATCTGCTAAATTTTTACATTGTTGCTTAAGTTTTGCACACCAGTGTATTTAATATATTGTTTAGTTTTCTTCAAAACATGTAAAATGGACATTTTTTGTCACGATATATGGTTTTCAGTCAAATATTTTGGGAAAATCACAAAGAAACACATGAATATATATAGTTACATATCAGTAACATGAGGAAAAAAATTTCTTGTGCTAACATACATTATTTTCTGAGAAAAAGATGCATTCAGTTTTAAAAACATTATTTTTGAGAAAATTGAATTTTTACTATAAAGTGTGACTTAACAGAAAAATAATGAATTACAACATGTTGTTGTTCAATTTTATTAAAACTTAGCATTTTTGCAATTTATTTTGCATAAAATAGTAGACAAAAAAAAGTCTTAAATTGCCCAGAATAGCAGCATTTTTCAGTTTTTTTAACGAGATAATTTCTAGTATTACATCTATTTTCTCAATTCTGTATCAATTTTTATAGAATTAGTAGCTTTCATGCTTTACAGATATCAAATTTGAACATAAGGCATCATAAATATAATGTGAAAATGTAACAATATGGTTTTGGTATGCATTTGAGATGGAATATAAAAATACCTTATTATACGACATTTTGCCAGTTTTCGTAACGTTATCATTAGTTTTCTTGTTGCAGACAGTTTCTAAGTTTTAAACTTCAAAAGTTGCTCTAAACTGGACAAATGATTTCTAAAACAGCCAAAATAAAACTGTTTTTATGTTTTTAAACATGAAATTTATGTATTT
>BMAV01002471.1:0-11339 GCA_019973955.1 Trichonephila inaurata madagascariensis | reverse complement strand
TTATTTTGGCTCGAGGATTGTGGTAGTGGAGGATAGTGGAGGGCCACACCTTTTTAAAATGATTGCATTCATTATTTATTTTAACATCTCAAAAGAGATATAAATTGTACTATAAAAATCAATAAATATAAGTTATAGAAAGTCAGGTTATTTTATTCATTTATTTATTATGCTATTTTCACAAATCATCCATAACTTCAAGAACATTTAATTTTAGAATTATTTTAAGGTATCCGACTACGTTCGGAACCGTGATTTTGCAAAAGCGTATAAATGGATAATATTTATGACATTTAGTGTCACTTAGATTTAAAAATATATATAAAATTGTTTTAAGAATAGTATTACAGTAAAAAATTATTTAAGTACAATATTTTGACAAAAAATAAACATAGAATGACCCATTTTCAAAATAGTCTCATTTTGCGAAAAATGCTTCAATTATAATAATATTTTGCCTTATATTGCTCAGACCTCTCTGCAGAGGCTCAAGTAGAATTTTTGAAATATATACCGTAAAATCCGGCGTATAGCGCGCACCGCTGTATAACGCGCACCTTTACTTTCAAGCTGCAATTTTTAATTTTTAGGTATATTCACCGTATAACGCGCAGCCTGTTTTTTACAAAGAAACCTAAAAAGTATTTGCGTAATGCTCTAATGTTTTGAAATCTTTTATGCGAGATATTATCCTGAGAGTATGTAAAAGTAATATACTCTTCTAGTACTACAACACTTTAAGTTCATTAGAAATGTCATTTATTTTAAATAAACAGTTTTCTCCTATTTATGTAGAAGCCTAATTTTTTTCTATGTCATCTTTTTATTTATTTTTATTTTTAAAGCTACCGTTTTTATACCCGGCGTACAACACGAAACCGTAAATTTCGATCTCATTTTTTTTGTATAATTGCGTGTTATACGCCGGATTTTACGGTATTTATATATAATATGTGTTTGTTGCAAGATATTTGAATGTATTTCATACGTAATTTTAACATTCTTAAAAGATTGTTTTACGTTTTTCTTAAAAAATGCGATTATATTATATGTGATTTTATATTATATAACATTAAAATGAATCTTATTTTCTTTTCTTTTCAGGTAAGTTATATATTCCTGAAGAATTATTATTGTCATTGCATCTCACGTGAGTAATCTCTGTTAATCTTCTTCTCAATAGTTCTCATTTTTATACCCGGCGTATAAAGCGCACCCGTTAATTTCGACCTTAATTTTTGTGTGTTAAAAGTGCGCGTTACACACCGGATTTTACGGTAACATAGAAGTGGGTTTATCCATATTTTACGACAACAGAGGGGAGAAATTTTAAGTAAAAAACGACGATAATTATTTCAATGGGTTGTAACTCTGAAAATAATGTGAATTTTTTCAAAAATCATAGTTGAGCCTCTGTACAGAGGTTTGAGCTATATACAGGAAAAATATTATTATAATAGAAGCATTTTTCACAAAAGGAAAACATTTTGGAAAAAGGTTATTCTAAGTTAATTTTTTGCCGAAATATTGTATTTAAATAATTTTTTTTGTCAAAATGTCCTTAAGACAATTTTATACATATATTCTAATCTAAGTGACACTAAATATCATGAAAATTATCCATTTATGCGCTTTTTTAAAATGACGGTTTCGAACGTAGTCGGATACCTTAAGGTCGTATTGTAGCTTTAAAGTCAAAGTATACTATTAATGAATTCAATACATTGTTATTGTATGAAGGGGAGAGCGATGAAAATTATGATTGAAAATTGGGCCCAAAAAAGTGAATATTTTCTATTTTACCAACTGTCTTGTGAAGCCGGGAAAAAATCTTTGCTGTGCTCTATTTGCCCACTTCTGATTCAGAAGAAATTGAGAAACTCACAGCAAAATTTCAGCCAAAATCTTTTATCATAATAAATATGAAATTTCTATACACACATGCGATTCATTCTGATAATTTCATTCAAATTCCTTTCATAACATTTGAACTTGCAATAAAATAATATAAATATTTTCACCTGCAAAATGTTATTGCAATCATTGATAAATGTCCGGAATATAAATGAATATCCATTCATCGGATATTTGCATATTAACTTTTTCGTCTGACAACTTGGTGAAATAAATTACACCTGAAATTCTTCCCCAAACTAGTTCAAGTCCCCGGAGATGTTCCTATCAAATGAGCATTGTTTGAGCATCACATTATAAATGTGCTCATCAGACAGGGAATCCACATAAAAGGTAGAATAATTCCGAAGCTCTTTTGTTTGCTTTACCATTCTAAACACTTAAACTTCAGATACGATTCGCCTGCGTGAAACGTGAAGTACTTATACGGCACCTCATAAATATGAATAACTTTTTTAAATGTCGTTAGACGAGCGAGCCTTAACTATATCCGTTCCCCTAAATGTGAGCATGCCCAGAGCAAACACATATTTAGATGGGGAAAAAAAAGGGGTCAACCTCCTGAACCTCTTCTGAAAAACAAATAGTTAAATTGCCGTTCGTGCGCTCTAAATCTCTCGCCCTCCCCCCTCTTTTTCGCGCAAGATGAGTTTCCCATACACACCGATGCTTCTTTAGCATACAAGGAACTGGTCTTTCAAAAGAGACCGACAAAACATGACTGGTTTCTTGTAATGGACGTCGCGTTTAGCGAGGGTGGTCATCAACTTCCCCATCATGTGATGTCCGGTCGTGAAACACCCTGACACGATGGGTGTTTACATTAACTAGAAGACAGAATATTTCATATTTTGCATCCGTTCTTTTAAAATTCATAATATTTTCCTTTTAATTAGATGGGATTTTTTTCTGCATGCTTGGACCTTACCTGAGCAGTTCAGGGCATGTGAGGGGATGGCTGTAGGCATTCCAATTGAGGGGTATTCGATCAAATACTGTTTAAAATAGCTTAACATGAAACTGAGGGAACTGAAATATTCTTTCGTGTTAAAGAATATTACAAAGAAAACGCATATTCAACGAAATTAAGTTTATTAGAGTACATTTCATTTACTTAGATATGTATATATGCATGCATTTAATAACAAATGGATCAAACTAAAACATTCCCAATAATTTAATGAAATTTAATACAAAATTTTCAAGTTTTTAGAAAAACAAAACATTTTTTTGTTTTTTTGAAAAATCATCTGATATGTTTCTTTACATTGTTTGTTTTAGCATCAGGTTGTCGACCAATTGATCGATATCATCCATTTGTTATTCACTTCACCATTGAAATGTACTTCTAGATAACTGCGCATGCTTTTCCTCATTTCAAATAAGGTGGGAACAGGAACTGCTGTATTTATTTCATTTTCTTCTCCGGAATCTACATCAATGATATTTTTTTAGCTCTTTGAAGAAACTCCAAAATGTCTTTGTTTGCCACAATTGGATACATTATCATCAACACATTATCATCTACTGCAACGAATTTTTTTTATGAAGCAGTAGGACAGTTCAATAACACAGAGACTTTCTCAAACATTTCATTGTGCCGTGTCAGTGCCTTTTCGTGTTTTTAGTGATTTTCGTTTCGTGTTAAGAGAAAAACATGCATGAAAATACACAGTAGTTAGTCGGGACCGTTGTATTATTTCATGTTAACCGATATTTCGTCTTAAGCGTTTTAACGATAAACGTATTATAGTTCAGTATTTTCCAAACTTTTCCTATTCACGGTATCCTTAGAGCCAGTGGCGCGCACACAAGGGGGGAGGGGTCCTAGGGGTCCGGACCCTCCCAAAGCCCTTGACTTTTTTCCCGATTGATTATAATTTTAAGTATATAATACGTAAAATTTAATTAAATATTTGTTTTTAATGATTAATTTTATTAATTAATACCAATTATTTATTCAATAATTAGTTTTTTAATGTTTTTTGTTCCCCAAAATCGACAAAATCAAAAAGAGCATGATACAAGAATGGTGGACTTTCGATCCTGGACCCCCCTCCCCCCTTGGAAAACTGTGTGCGCTACTGCTTAGAGCCATTAGATGTTTTAAGAGAATCTCGTTACATAAACAACACACACACTTAGAAGAATGTATCCTAAAATAATTAAACTGTATCAATATGTTATAGGTACTTTATATAAAGACGATTTAAGAAAGCATTGTATTTGTTATTAAGGTTTTTTAATTTAATCTTAATATAATTTTCTCACAAATTAATAATATTAATTTGTGATCCAAGTGATCTACCCACGCATTATATTTAGTAACTGGGATATGTGCTTGGATTTTTTTACTGATGTAGACTAGATCTATTTAAATTATTTGCAGTTGTACTTTATATTCAGCGTTTAATTTGTTTTATATTGAGTTTTTGAAGCTACTCACGTTAAGAAGTATTTTTCACTTAAATACATTGTTTTGAGTAGATTTAAAATGTTTATATTTGTGTGAGAAGTTCTGTGTATTCTGCATGGATTTACAATCTAAAATTTAGGAACTATTCTTGCTTAAATTTAGATTTCAACGTTGAATCTGTTGATTTGTCAATAAGTTGTTTCCTCTCCTTCATTACAGTTGATTTTACCACAAATGAGAAAAAAATGCTATTTTCCTTTTAGAAAACTATTTAGTTTTACAAAATATTGTACTAACGAGTTTAAAGTTATTTCGTGGAGCCCAGGATTGTAAAAAATAAAATATTCATAATCTAGTAAGTAGTTCATATAAAGAAAAAGCAAACTATTTTTCATTATACAGAATTATTTTATTGTATTAAATAAAAATTGAAAAAGTGTTACAAAATAAAGTTACTATGAATAAATAAAATGTTCAACTGTAATGACTAGGATGAGCTCTTTAGATACTTGTGGTTATACGAGATTCATAGAGAATGTGAATTCATTTTGCATGCACATTTATAATTTTCTTTTTGATTTTTTTACTGTGAAACCCATGGTTTTGCCTCATGGAACCCCAGGATTCGGTGGAACAAAATTTAAAGATCACTGAAATAGTGGAATAAAAATTTTAATCACTCGGTTCAGTTTTATTTTTAGACTTTTAAAGCTAATCAGGAAACTTTTCGAAAGAGCATATCCGGTATCAACCTCTGGAGAAGGAATCTGCTACATCCCCATCTTGTTTTAGCGCATGAGACGAAGGACCCTATTGGCTGAAATTTGGAGCAATTTTAATTTCGAACAACTTTTTCAGCTCAATAGCAAGAAATTGTTCGAAGCCGTTGCTATGGCAACTGAGTAAAAATGGGTCGAAATTGTTCTCGTTGAAAGAAAAACTGCGCCAAATATATGTACGCGTGATAAGGCCTTTAGTAGTAATGTTACTGGAAGTACGTCAGTTTTCTCAGATTAATTTTGTAGATTTTCGGGCTGGCGTGTCATGAGTTCAAGCCTTAGTGGACTCTATTCTGTGTAGAAGACTGATGCACATTAAACTCTTTTTAGCTCAAAGTCGTTTCGATGGCATAGTGTAATAGTTTAGAAAAGGGTGATCCAGCTAGCATCAGTTCTTCGATTTTTCAGGCGTTGACATCAAAATTTCGAATTCCGTCGCCAACAGGTTTGCAGCCCCGTGATCCGGAAATCTCGGAATTGCTGTGTTTCGTCAGATCCCAAAATCTGGGATTAAAATAACTTATCCCGGGATTTAATTTTTTGTCTAAATTTTACTTTAAAATATTTTTTTCTCATCAAAATTTTCCGAGAATTTAATTCTGAGAAAAATTACATTTTTTTATTATGAAATATGTACGTAGAATTTACTTTGTGCAATTATTATTTTTTTTCGTATTGATAAACATATTGAACAAGTAATACAAAAAAGAAATTTAAGTCAATTCTTACTTAGGTGAACAAAGAGAAATTTTATTTTAGTTACTTTTTAATAAATAGTTACAATTAATATAAATATGTATATACATATGACAGAATCCGAATATTAACAAAATAGAACGCGATTTTCCTTACAATTTTCCATTTTCTTTTCTATATAGGGTGTTGGAATATTTTTTTTTGTTATTATTTATTCATTCGTTAAATTTAATTATTCTAATAAAATAGTATAGTAAACAAGAAATCATATTCCCGGAAATTAGGCCATCCCAGTTGGGATTCGAACCTACGACCTTTAGATTAGAAACCCAACGCGCTATCCATTGCGCCACAGGGAAACAATGAACGATTTTCCTTTTTATATGCGATGTTGGGATTTTTTTTTGTTTGTTACTATTAATTCATTTTTTAATTTAATTAATGAATTAAAAAATATTTGAAAAACTGTAGTAGCTTTAAGTGTCATCCACTACAAGTTTAAAAAAATGTATTTGAATATAAAATCATATTAACGATTGAAAATTTGAACAAGATATATATATATATAAGGGAGAGAGTGAACTAATAATGGGAATTGAAAAAATAATCTAATGAAAATATTTTAAAGAGTACTACTGAGTACTAAACTTTAACATTCAGTTTACAACGGACTAAATTTACAGAGAAGCGGTGCCAGTTCGGAATCAAGGGACGCAATGGCAAAAATTTTGCGCGGAATTCGTTTCCCTGAAAAATTCTTATACTTACGTTGTTGATATCGTGTGCTTTAACTTTATTACCGCATATATACTTAAGGTTATAATATTTTTTTATTATTCTAGTATACCAATAAGGAAGGAAATAATCTTATTAATTTTGATATAACTTTTGTTTTTAGTCTAATTTATTTGTGTTAAAAGTGTGTGTAACCTCTTATAGTTCTTGTTTGTCGTGTCGGTTTGTGTATTTGTTTTTAGTTCTTAATTATTTTTATATATAGTTAATTTATTAACTAGTAGTATAATTGCTCCTAATAAGTATACTTTAATATAGTTATTAGTATTATTACTTAACAAAATCTGAGGTGAATTATAAATTATTTTCTTTTCTAATAAAATATTCTTTTTAAATTATTTGTTGCGACTATATAGTCATTTACTCGTTTATGACACCCATGTTTCTTTTGTTGAGTAGAGATCCGCTAAGAATGGATTTTTGTGGAAAACGACTCCAACGACGACCAAAAATTTCCAATTTTGAACTGTTAGATCTAGATTTGGAATTTGATAGACATGTTTCTTTTGTGGATTTGACAATCGCTCAGAATGGGTTTTAAAGAAATCTGCTTCAAAGGAAGTGTCTCCCCCCTTCCCGGGACTTAAAAGACAAACTATACTAACGTTTTAGAAAATTCAAGTTATTTCTTTTTTAAGTCAAGAAGAGAGGACTATAAGCAGTGTCGTAACGTATACCCCGGCAACCCCCGAATCGCGGGGAGTCCCAGGATACTTGGGGGCCCAAATCTTGACTGACGCCAAGTAAGATCCGGGTTGGGACCCCAAACCTAACTTTCCAGGGGGCCCTAATATTCTCCGTTACACCACTGATTAGAAGAATGTTTCTAAGTACGATCGAAAGTTTAAAGAAACATTTGGATATCAATAACTTAAAAGCAAAGATATAGTCATAAAACATCATGAAGCAACGAGCGAAACGTGCAGGTAACGGCAAGTACAATACATGAAAGATATGGCATAGCCATGTAGGTATATGCGAGAAGAATATAAAATTTGGGTTTACGCACTACCAACGAAGCGCAATTTGTTAGCATTAAGCTACAAATGTACATCCTGAAATGGAAATTTTTTTACTTAAAATAAAAATAATAAGCCTTTCCCTCGACTAATTTTGAGCTATGCAACATGAATCACCGATGTTGAATTTAGTACACCATTAATAATGCATCTACAAGCTTGTGAGGGAGTCTGTTACTGTAACGGGAAGTTAATATTGTAGTAATATACATTTTTTTTTATATATAGTGAAGAAATAAATCTTTTTATATATCAGAAGGCCAATATAATTCTAAAGAGCTGATTCGGTTTATTTAATGAGTTTACAAAATTAATTGGACTTTTTAAAGACTGTACGAATCTTAAAGAGCTTTTAATGAATCATTTGGAAAACAATTTTTATTTTAAACTCTTTACGAAAACAAAGTGTTTTTGAGATTTTATGGGAACTAATTGGTTAATTAATTACTGTATGATCCAAACGTAATCATGACTTTTTTTTTATCAACATGCTTTCAAAGTTTTGTACCTCATGTGATTAGAAATTCAATATCTCTATTTTTGGACTTTTTTTTGGTGCAGTAGAGTCCCTAAAACTCGGCTTAATGTGGACCGAATGGTGACCGAGTTTGTGTTAATGCCGGGTAATCGAGAATGGAATTACGAAAGAATAAGTACGAGTATTTCCTCAAAAGATACTATACTGCACCTGTATGTATTGTTTGCTTAAAAATATGACAAAAAATAAACTGCACAAATACTTTAAAAGAAAAGTACGTACTTTATGAAGGCATAAAGCACTTACAACAGGAAAATGAAAATCAATGAATACACAGTATACAGTAATTTATCTGATCATACACACCTCAGAAAAGTATTATACTTTACGAAGCCATAAAGTGGTCTATAATGAAAATTAAGAGTTGCCGACTTTGCAAAAACTGGCTCTTTTTTTTAAAAAAAGAAATTAATAATGTCCTGTTGTCTTCTGTACTATACTCTGCGTTTTGCTTACTGATGGATCTAGCGGGTCCTGTATCTAAATACCTTGGGGGCCTTCTTTTGGGGTCTCTTAACATTTAACGATTTTTTGCTTCCGCATTTTGGGGCCCCTAAATAATGGGGACCCCGTATCATGGATATGGCGGTAGCTACACCTCTCGTTTTGCTGGTTCAACACGAAGACAACGTAGGAATCGAGTTATCCGGAATGCTAGGTTATTGAATGCCGAGGTTTCGAGACTCTAATGTATAAGATTATGGTTAAAATAAAAAAATAAATAAATAAAAAAAGAGAAACAATAAATTCTTTTAAACAAAAATAAAAGTCATTAATCTTTTATCTTCAACTTACCAAACCAGCTTATTTTATAAAATTAATCAAAAACTTTATTCAAGCATTCGCCTTGCAATATAAAATCACTTTAAAAAAGGAATATTCATTATTCCTTAAATAAAAAAACATATCATTTTGAAAAAATAATATTTTTTTTAAAAAAAAATTTATATATATAATAATGTAGAAAGATGAATGTTACAAAAATTCGTGAGATATTTAAATTAATTATAATATGTGTGGAATGGTTTGGGTAATTTTCAATTGCGTACATATATCATCAGGTTGAATATTCCGTCTCGAGCAATAAAATGTCATTGTAACATAAATAACATGATTTGTCTTACATCGATATATACAGCATTTGCTGTTTGCCTGTGATCATGAGCATGAATCAAATTTCATTACCTACAATCACATAATTTTTGTAATAATCTTCTTTCTTTTCACAAAGAACATCTTTACAATTTCAATTACACGACATATTCAGTCTCATGCTCATTTTAATTCCCCCCATAAGAATAAATTTTGAATCAGCTTTAAGGAAAAAAAAGAATCATTTCGTGAGTGACCGTTGAAATCATCCTCACGAAAGTTTGATCGTTGTTCTACTGTATTGGACCTGATCACAAAATCAATGAACTGTGTAATTTTACTCATCTTCCGATGACCGTCGCCGGCTTTCATCATTTTTTTTTTGGATATATTCTCTTCAGAACTACTTAGCATACAACGGACGAGGACTTTCAAAAGGTACCGACAAGCCATGACAGAGAATTTCCTAATGGTAGCCTCGTTTACCGAATATGATCACCAACTTCCTGTTCGTATTGGAATTTCGTTGTGTAATAGACACGAATTGGTAGAAGCTGCGGAAGTGTTTTGCTAGAAATATAGACACCGTCGCTTGAAGGGCATTTTAATGGGCATTAAGGCCTCTTTAAAAATCGCACTATTGTTTTGAAGTTTTGCCGCTGGCCTTACCTGGGTTTCCCCTATAGGGATAATTTAGAAGTCTCTGATTTTGAAATATATTGTGAAAACACAACTGTTGACTTCTTATGGTACGACTTAATGTTATGTATCGTAGGGAGTTGTGTATGTGTCATAATTTATTCATTATATATTATATTTAAAAATTTCTTTCTTCTACTGAGTATTATTGTGTTCGTCATTATACTCTGCTACTTTTTATTCCCGACATAAATGTTGGAATTTAACATCAAATAATATGTTAATGGATTTTTATTTTATTGCTAAATTACACGAATGAGAATCAATGAGGGAATTGTTGAGTTTCGAATGAATCTTTTATGCTATTATAAAAATTATTCACTCCAATGATATGTCTTAGTACAATGCATTGTAGAAAAATTATGTAGATAATTTATTTTTCATTATAGCCAGCTGAGTAGCGTAGTTGGTTTGATACTGGTCCAAGATTACTTGTTGTTGCGGCTAATACCGCCTGTCTGACGTTGTCAGATCGAGGCCCACGAAATTCATCGTGGCAAGGGGCTGGAAGTACACCTGTCGTTGGCCTTCGCCTTGAGCACCATACAGGTGACAGTACGAATTAGCTCGGTGAAATTCCCCGAAAGGAAGACAGATAGCGGCACCACCTATCTCCATCTCCCCAATTTAGGCATGGAACTGAAGGGGAGGGAAATATTCTCCAGTCCTCTGTACTCGTGGTTCAGCCCACAAGACTTTCGGACCCACTGATTTAACGAGCACGTACTCCGTGTGTACTCGGAGGGTATTTGGTGGCATCGGGCATCGAACTCTGACCTTCCGGTCTGGAGTCCGATGCTCTAACCACTAGGCTACTCACGGCCCAGATTACTTGTACACTGGCTGACTTGTACGCCGAAGTTTGCGGGTTTGACCCTTGCCTAAGTCGGTGTATTTTCATGATGCAAAAAAAACGACAGCGTCCATGTCGTATAATTACACGGCTTGTAAATCCCTTCAGTGCTTGTTTGGCTTGGGTGCTCTCTACAAAATTAAATTCCTAGTACGATTTCGCATCGTCAAAGCTCAGGTACCTTCCTTTGGGGAGGAAACTGGGCGTTAGAATTACCTGCGGTGGTTGGTATATCCCCTATATGGTGCAGCACTAAAAAGAGATGTTAGCTCCCGGAGATTTTAATGTACAAAATCAACTTATATTATATTATTATGATATGCACAAAAATACAAGAATTAAGATAAACTATAATTTTTTTTTGTTTTAATTTGAATCCATTTTTTATAAAAAAAAAAAAAGGCAAACTATATTTCCACAATGGTTAAATTGGATAAATTCATGATGGTCACATGATAAGTGCGGTCACGTGTTCTCCATTGAATTCAAGCTGACATTAGTCTTGTACTTGTTCTAATTGTAAAATTAGAAAAAAAAT
>BMAV01002470.1:0-58541 GCA_019973955.1 Trichonephila inaurata madagascariensis | reverse complement strand
TTCCCCCATGTATAATATGATGACTGAAATATTGAATATAATAAACTTCAGATGAATATAATTATATCTTTTTGAGATACCATCAGGTCACGTATACAGGTGTGTTACCCAATTGAGTTTTGTTTTAAATTTGGGAATCTACTATTACTCGGATTTATCATAACAAACATGATTTAACATAACAGCTTTCGCTGGAATGGAATAGTGACTCAAACCCTTTACTCTTCCTCCAATGGATGTCGCTGTACTTACGTATTATACCGTTGACTATTTTCGCTAAATAAAAGTGTTCACCTAATCAAAAATTGTCACCAAATGCTGTCATCGTTTCAGCAATACCTGGGAAACAAATCCCCTCACATGATCTCACGAATTATCGAGCCGATTAATAAATTAGAGAAAATGTAGAAAAATTAAGTGTTGTAATAAAATAAACAAAAATTATATGAGTTTAATAACAGCTGCACTATATTCCGGCGGCTAAAACGCCATGATTGCATCGGAAATAGCGGCAATTTAGTTTTTTTAATGTAAACAACACTACATAAATTCGTATAAATACAAATTTGAATTTGTCTTGTAGTGCTTGTAGCGCAATGTTTGCTGTTTTGCCGTGTTTTAAGCTCGTAGTTTTCAAGTACGTACGTATTAGACAACAATACTCACAGTATTCTTTTCCGTAGAAGATAAAACCCAAATTTTAACCATTTTCCAAAACAAAATTAAAGAAGAATATTACTAATTACAAACAACGTTATTTTCGAGCATGCTTGATCAAGATCAATGTGTTCGATCATGCGTGTTAACGGTACTCCACTACGGGCCCGCACATCTCGATATTTAACAATGATTTTTGATTTGACGAAATGGGTCGACGATATATATAAATAAGTAAGAGAAATTGTCGATGCTTTCCCAATCCGAAAACAGTATAGGCCAGAAAATTAAGCCAATGTTTAAGGAAATTGAATAATCATTTTGAGTGAAGCAATTTTCTAAGAATAATTCTCGATACACAATTTTAATTTTAATAAATAAATAAGAAATTCGTAAGCGATTTATATTTTTTGATAAGTTGAATTTTGAAATCTCTAAGTCTTGAAAGAGTCAATAAGATAATTCCCAATTTGTACACCACTGAATTACGCAAATCATGTTGAAGTAGGAAGCTCCATGTTTTGTAACGCAAAGTTCAATGGGTCATGTGCAATTATTTCACCCTATGTATTATGCCATTTTCAACACATCCCAGCGAGAAAGATGCTTCTGCATAATGTGAAAACCCAACCGCGTGTTGACACGGGAAGTGGCCGCAGGAAGCAAAGGGCCAACAGAGCCGTGTCAGATTATCGGAAACAAACACTTCCTCGCAACAGAATAAAATATCAACGGTATCACGAGAAACATCAATGATTTTTATAAAAAAGCTTACTAACTTTAAAGTTATTTGTTTAGTATGTTTTCACCTGTGACCAATCAACGTCTATTTAAAAATTTAACTATTCATAACTCAGTGGCGTAACGAAGAATATTAGGCCCCCCTGTGAAGTTAAGTTTTGGGTTCCCGAGCCGTACTTAGGGTTAGTCGGGCTTAGAAGAGTCCTGGGACCCCCGCGATACGGAGGTGTACGTTATGACACTGCCATAACTAAAGAGCATTTTGCTTTATTTGTATATTTTTATTTTCGTTTATCTTTAAAATGATGCACTTCAAATTAAGATTAACTTTTTATTCTGCGTCGTTCATTATATCAATAAGGAATATAATATGTGGGGATATATAAAACAAAAAAGCTCTTAAGTTTGTAAAAACTGGAAAAATATTACTGATTTGTAAGGAGCAAGGCTGTCCAACTCAGAAGCAGCAAGAGACCAAGGATCAGAAAAGTAATGGAGAAAATGAAGTTCGTAGTTAAACTGCCATGCTGAGAGAGCATTCCTATTGGGTCAGAGCCAAGGGTTCGGCTAATAGGGTATAAGTAGTTTAGAAAATGGGTGGTGCTGAAACTTATGGATAAGAACAGAGAGTTGAACGCAGGTAAAGAAAGATTTAGAAAAAGGAGAAATTAATCAAATTGGGCTTAGACCAAGACTGGCCTTCTGGACGGAAAAGTGGAGGAGAAATAATTTGGAATATTTTGAATTGATGGGTTGTTATGCCCATCTATACTATTAAAAATTCAGTGAAAGTTTGGCAGGATCGTTTGTCTAATAGTAGTGATGCTAGCGTTGACTGCAAGGCCTACATTTCTCATGTACCTTCAATGAGCATTTAGAATTTGCCTGATAATAACATTTTTGGGAACTTCTTTCAAGTAAATTAATGTTGGTTCTGCTGGGTGTGTCCCTGGTGACCGGGGAGGCATAAGTTAGGAGGTGTTTAGGATCAGAGTGTAGATAAGCAGTTTAAGTTATGTCTACTTAATTCTAGACTCTTCATTGCAGATATGTGAAAACAACTATGCTGCATTTTAAATTGGCTCTTATTTTGTAATGTGTTACCCTTGAAAGTGAGAGTTTTGACATATATACACCAAGATGGGCTTCTGTGTACGGAGACCAGGATTTTTGATTTTGAAGGGTACTCTCAGGGGTGGGATCCTTTGGGGGAAAAGAATACTGCCTCTAGTTTTGCGGTGTTAAGTGCGATTTTCCAAACGTGTGGAAAACCATGTCTCAAGGTGAGCTAGGTGTATGTTGGATATTGTTCACAAGCGTGTGCAAAGGTTTCGTGTCTACTGAGTATTGCTGTATCGTCTGCATACATACATAACATTGTGTTAGTACTTTTATATATCATTTACATATAATCAACATAAATTAATATCATTCTAGTACATATACTATGTAGAGGGGAGCCCAACCCTCCCAAAGAACCCCTTAAATTTTATACCCTTTCAAAATTTTATAATCTACACTTTTCTAGGAATGCAAATCCTTTCCATAAGAGGAGAGGTTTGTAAACGTCACCGATTAAATGCATGTTGAACATAGGTTTATGAAACTTGAAACAAATAAATTATTACATATTACTCAATACTTTATATTTAAACAGTGCTTCTTTAAGAATTCATGTTAAAAATAAAATGAAGTCGCGCCAAGAGGAGATTTGGGGTTTCAACCTGCTCATAGACCCAAAATGTTTGAATTTTACCTACTATATGATTTTACCCTCGCTGCTGTTTACTTAATTTCACAATGCAAGCCCCAAGAGGTCCATGTATGCCAATTGCCAAAAAGGCTAGAGAGTTTTACTTTTGCTATAAAACAGCTCAACTTCCTTCAGTAGCCCAACTTCCCTTTGATATCTAATATTAAAATAATTGTAATCATTCAGTCCTACAAAAATTAAAAATAATTAGACATTTTTTCCTAAAAATAAATATTCAAATTTGCTTTATATAAAATCGAATAACCGTATAGAAAAATCATCTACAAATAAATGAAAACTCACTTTGTTCAATTTTATTATATTTAATAGAATTTCTAAAATTTGTAAAATTATGAATGAAAAAATATCTGATTCATTACTTATTTACGATGTTATTTTCGTTCATTTATCCATATACAGAAAGTTTTATAGTACTTAAGTACCCCTTTTAAAATTGATTTTCATCAAATGCTTTAATATTTTTAAATCAGAAATTAAAATTATTTTGTAGTGATTAAGCAATTTTTTCATACTCCTACTTTTCAAATAAGTATTTATTGGTAAATATTCGTAAATAGTAATAAGAATGAATAAAAACTCAATTGCTCAAAGGCCATCTAGTGAGCAAGTGAATCTATATAAAGAGGATGGAATCTAATTTGACACGGTTCACACCACAGGCAACCCGCAAAAGTGAATATATCCAAATGCAGTTAAATAACTTAAAATCGAAAACCGCCGTGATCGTATAGTGTTAGTACATTGCGTTGTGGTCGCAATAACCCAGGTTCGAATCCTGGTCACGGCAATACTTTTAATAATTTAAATGAAGCTTCAAATGAAATTCTATGAGAATATTCAGATAATTAAATTACTTCTATTTTAAAGTAAATACTTAATACAATACTTTATTCCATAAATTAATATAAGAACTATATATTTTTATCATAAAATTCTAGAAATATAATATAGTATGGCATAAACATAACCAAAAATAAGGCTATTATTGAATTGAAAATAAGGCACAAAAAATAGTGATATTGCACAATGAAATTTCATCCCATATTACTATTAAAGTTTGATTATTCAGAAATTCGTCAACAATAATTAAATAAAACAATTGTGTTTCATAATTAGACTATTAATTTGTACTTAATTTCGAGCCATTTTTCATCTTGAAGCGCAAATGAATAACTAGAATTTTTGAAGAGCATAACTCGGAAGTCGGTTTATCCATGTTTTACGAAATAGAAGGAGAAATTTTAAGAAAATACGCCTATAATTAATTCAAATGGCTGCAATTTAGAAAAGACTAATTTTTCTAAAAAATTTAGTTGAGCTCTTGTACAGAGGGTCTGAGATATATACAGGCAAAGATAATACAATAGCATTTATGCAGAGAACATTTGGAAAAAAAAAAAGGTTATTCTAAGTTAATTTTTTGCCAAAAAATATTGTATTTAAATAATTTTTTGGTAACAATGTCCTTAAAACAATTTTATGCATGTATTCTAATCTGAGTGACACTAAATATCATGAAAATTATCTATTTATACTTTAAAATCATTGGTTCTGAACGGTTTGATACAATAAAAGCTCAAATAACTCAACAACGTCAGCAAAGGAGTGAATTAAGAATTATCCTCTAGTAAAGCCATCAACCAAATCATATTGTTGTAATTTTTTGTACACAAACAGAAATAATTGAGAAATATACGTGAAAGGAAATAAAAAATACGTACATTAAATGACCCTTCTAAAGACTTTTTAAAGTCAGAATATATCCAAGGAGCTAAAATAGATCTCGGAATTAAAAAAATACAACGGCTGCCGTGACCAGATTCGAACTCTGTTACAGGCCACAAACGCAATGCGTACCAACCACTCATACGATTTGCGCTGTAAACGTGTCTAGGAGCTTAAAATCTGACGTAATCAAATCCTTTCTCCTCCCATGCCCATTTCACATAGTAAAATGATTGTAGAAAATACAGACGGGCATAATAAACTGAATGACGTTAAACAATATTTTCTTCCTTCAATTTCCTGTAGCCGGGACTTGTGTTGGTCCAATGTTGGCCACATAAACATATTACTAAAAAATAATTTTCAAAATTGAGTAAATAAGAAAATCTAAACAGTGATAAGCTTATGTAAATGCAAACATTTACAAATGCCTACACTATTTCCATTTTGCCCACATGGGAAGAATATTCTTATTTTGAAAATGCCAAATTCAAATTTTCAAAAATCAAATTACACCTTTTAAAAATTATCAACAATTGCTTATTTTATTAAACTACAAGTTCATATTTTAAATTAAATGCAAGTAAAAACACACACGTTGAATGTAATTTGTGCATTAAAATTGGATATTTGGGACTGCCTGAATGTCTAAATGTAAACAAAATAAAGAAGATGCTGAATCATAATAGAATGAATCAGATTGAAAATATTTATCAAAATATTTTTCTGCATTAACGTATTAATGCTTTTTTCTATTTTCCACTTGTGCATACACTACTTTTCTAATTACTTAAAATTTAGAATCAAAATGTACATCACAAGTTACTTCCACTGACGATCTAAAATTTAAACATCGATGTACTTTTAATTTCCAACGATAAACAGCCTCAAAATATTTAAAAGTATTTTCTAAATCAAAATGAGGATATTTTGCTCTTCTTATCATGGTTCATTTTCAAAAAACATAGGAATATCTAATAGAAAAACTCTATATGAAGTGAAAAGTTCGGTTCCAAAAATCCTGGGGAGCACACAAGTACAAAATTACAATGAAATATTATTCTAAACGAAATATTATTTTCCTTAGCTTCTTGCTTTCTCATTAAGAATAAGGTAATTAAGAATCATATTTCCAAGCAAATGTACAAAAGAAAGAGAGAGAGGAAATAAAAGGAGGAAAAAGTTTAAAACGAAAAATATTCAAAAGTTCAACCAAAAAATCATTTAAAGGACATAGTATGGTTCTTTCTAGTAGTACCTATCATTTTTCTTGATATTATTTATCCCATTTCACAATGATAACTTTGCAAAAGTTTTCGTCAGCCAAATATGTCCCAACAAGTATACTAGAATGCAATGCATAGTATTGGACTTATTCCAGCCCTGAATCTCGTAAGAGCAGGGACGTATTATGGGAAAGAAATCCGTCGATGACCAATGCATTAATATGGAGGATCTCATTCTACCGTTACCCGCCTATGGATGAATAGAGAGATGTCTGAAGTTTCAAAAAGCCTTTAGGGATAAGAAATTAGATTTTCCTGCAAGAAAAGATTACATCTCCGAGATGTTGACTCGAGGAGTACCAGCCCGTGAAACGACGCGAAGCCGGGAAGCGAACAAAGGACCCTAGAGGAAAAGATCGTAAAGACCCGGAAGGTAAGATTTATCGGTTTCATCTTGCCCAATTGTTTCTTGCCTTAAATTAAGTCTTCAAAGCGGTCAAAGACCTGCTGACCCGGTTATTAGACTCGCAGCAACTTACGGCAAAAGCCGCTAAAAATAACAACAGGCAAAACTGTTAATGATTTCGCTCTTCCCTAAGAAAACAAATTAAAACGCCCCAACCCAAAAAGAAGGACGAGGGTCGTAAGTGACATAGCTATCCTAGGATGACCATGCTGGTTCCATGTAAGCTAGAGGTGTGGGATTATCAAAATGATGAGACATACACCCCAATACAACTCTTAATAAGAAATAACTTATATTACTTCAAATTCCCACCTGACAATTCTTCCACCAAAAGCGAAGAGCCGTCTAAATTAAATCACGTATTCAAGTCAGATCACGCAACTAGATTCTTTATCTCAATTATCATTAATAATCTTTATCTTATTTAATTACGCCATATCCAAGATATTTCAAAGTTCTTAAGGTTCCTTTACCAAAGAGATATATATCTTTCGCTTTATATATATGAAGACTCCAACTTCTTTATATAGATTTCTATTCCTTCGCAGTTACCGAATTGCCAACTCTTGCCTGTAAGATTTTCACACTAAGCTTTGTCACGCTACTCGATCAGAATGATTCCACACTACTATCTCTGAGCCTGTTGCGCTAAATCTAAGCTTGCCACGATATATACCCAGGTTTGCCAATGCCATATCCTTAACAACAAAGCTTCTATCCTTTTTATAAGTAGTAAATCTAATTTGTATAATATCTTTTGTTATCTCTGGCACAAGGAAAAGTTTTGCCACAATCGCAAGGCCGCCAAAGAATAGTTTTTATAGCACAGAAGATTGAGAGACGTCACAACCCTCCAAGAAGAAAAACGTGATTTACTTATGGTTCTTTACGCCCCCTTAATAAATTACGTGTCTAAATCTCTATTTCTAAATTTCTTCGTTTTCTTGAGTTTTATTTAAATTTTAACTTAAGACTTTATAAGGTCCTTTCAAATTTCTTGTTTTAAATCTCTAGCACATACTTTGTTAGCTGCTGAACTTACAGGGTGTGTTTCCAATACACCTACAATCATTTACCTTATTTTATGTCTTTCTACGCCTATTATAATGATTTTTTCCCACTCTTTCCCTGCTTCAATTTCGTACTTTAGTCTAGCTTTAAAGCTTTTCTGTATATCTGAATCTTTAAATTTTGAACTTTCCGCTATCATAACTAGTTTTTGAATGGTGTAATCAATTCCTCGACCCAAAATAATTCAGCCGGTGTTTTCCCAAGAGTCATTCACGCTGTTAATAGCGTGTATGTAAAACTCCCCACGCAAGAATTGATCCAAGTATCGCGTTTGATTATTAAATATAATTGCAACTATTTGCACTATATCCTCGATTAACTCTTTCCAGTCCGATTTCGGTGGTCGATATGCAACAGTCTTCACATGCCTTATGCTCTAATCTTTCACTTATGCCCAAAAAACTTTGGATACAAATTGCATCATTATCATTTATTAATTTTATTGAGCTCCATAACGCGATATAAAAAGTTATCAAAAAAAAATATCCGCCATTACACGAGATGAGTGGCCTTTAAGAGGGGAGAATTTCAGCCCCATTTGCCGAAATGATCGGTCATTACCAAAATATAGCGGCGGTTTATTCTCGATATAGATACGCTTCCCATCAAATCTAACGTCACCATCCTCATCTGACAATCTGATATAAATTGATTTAACCGACCAGCCGCAACGCGCTCTTTACAGTTGGCCAACTATGTGTAGAGCACATATTGATCAATAAATTCTTTTCATGTACGGAAATAAATAAACGTCCTGAATTTTTATGATACGTTTTAAATTCGCCTAAGTGTCCACTTATTAGTTTGTCATGAAATTCTCTCAATATTTCATTCCTTAAAGATTTTGAATGTATACACGTATTTCACCCAATGACGTTGCATGCTCTGCATAAAAACAACAATCCTTCACCAAAGTGAATGTGACCACCCCCTCACATATCGCCGTGATGAACTAGAGTTATCTTCCGGGTTTCTAAATATCTACATATGACTCTAATTTGGGTCATTTTTTCGTTCATTTATTAATTGTTCTCATGGAAGGTACTAAATCCTTGATTATAAATTAATTTTATCACCAATTACATTTTTCCCCATGCTTGTAAACTAGAAGCACTATGTTAACTTCATTTCTTGACCTTTAACGTAAATTTCTTTATTTACCTTATTATCTTTCAACTGTGCGTATTTTGGAATTTTCTCAACGATTTCCGGATCAAAAATCTAATACGATTCTGACGCACTTATGAAATCGATACCCAGAATACATGGGTATTCCCAAATCTTTCAGCACATGAAATGACCAATTTCTTCGAATTGTCTGCCATTGATGTGAATTTTAATTCTACCAACCCCTATATTTTCACCCTGTGCTGTTATTACCTGCTCAAGGATTTTAATTTGTTTACAGAAAATATTTTCTATATACTTCTTCCGATATAAAATGATTTATCTGTCTGTGTCCTATAGCGCTTAAAATGTGTTATTTTAACAATATAGGCACAGTGGGAAGTTCTTGGGGTGCTATACATAATGGAGAAAGTCTAATTGTCTTCTCTTGTCGACACTCTTGAGGTTGATCAATAACCTTACTATATTTCAATCGTCCCTGTCCTATCGCCCGCCGACTGAAACTATCACTGAACCCCATTCTCTCACGGTCCCCCACAAAATTATCATTCCTCGCCCATTTCGAAATGAGTAACCCCTATTGTTGAATCTCTGATCATTATTATTAAACCTATTCCTCTCGAACCCTCTATTATTTTGACTTGGCTATTCTCGTAAAACTCATTTCTGTTATTTGGTCTACTCCTTATCTGAATTCCTCCAGTTTTCTACCATTAGCTTCAAAATTAGGCATCCTATGCGCATTTTGACCTCGCCCAGTCATTGTCTCCGACAAATTTCTTGCACCTGCCAGAACATCTCTAATTCGTAGGAGCCAAGAGACTTCTAAAAGTTGTGGGTCACGTATTTTAAAGATTTCGACTCCACAGTCCCGCATCTGTGGTTCGAGTCGAACTAAATATGATCCACTCAAGTCTGCTTGGGACATTCCTAATTTCCAAACTTCTATTTTGCAGGCATCATACAGCAAAATCAGTATAGCTCGATTTTCCCGCTATTTACAAAACCCTGACTGTAGTTCTTCTTTATTTTTTAGACCGTATGCATTCTACGGAGCCCAGCGAAGTAAAATCGCGGCCGTATTTCTGCACCAACAACGAACCAAATATCGGTGAATGTAACACTGAATCTTGAGTTCCCTTCCCTGAGATGACTTTTTATAAGCATTACGACAGATTACTTGGGATTTCAAGCAACCGTATGTTATATCTATACACCTATAAACTTGCATCAGCCTCTTCCGGACTTGAAAAGTACATTTCAGGTAGAACCCGTATTTCCACCTACATTACCCAACCCAGAATTATATAGATGTTCACATTGCGACATAGCTATCCTGTGATGACCATGTCGTGCCGGTTCCAAGTGCAAGCTAGAGTGTAAGACAATAAGTACCTGAGGAGATATAATAATTTTAATACAATCTCTTTATTAAGAATAACTTCTATATTACTTAAATTCCCAATTTGACAATTTTAATTAAAGTGAGAGTCAAGCCCAGAGAATCATGTATTCAAGTCAGATCACGCAACCAGATTCTTTTATCTCACTGATACACAATCTTATTCATTTAATTACTATATATCCAATATTACCTTTTTCAGTCCCGGTTCCTTTACCAAAGAGATATATATCTTTCGCTTTATATATGAAGATTCCAACTTTTTATATAGGATTTATTCTTCTAAAGCTATCGACCGTGTTAACTTGCTCTGTAAGATTTCATTGCTTTTGTTACGCTATCGATCAGAAATGATTCCACACTACTATTCCCGAGCCTCGCCGCGCCAAATCTAAGCTTTTTGCTACGATATATCTATAGGTTTTGCTACGCTATATCCTATCATCAAAGCTTTATCCTTTACAGTAAATCTAATCTTGTATAATATCTTTGTTTATCTTTCGGTATTGGGCTGGAAAGTGTTACACGTGTACGTCAAAGAACATAGAAGTTATGTTAACAGAAAGACGCGATATACGCAACCCTCCACAGCCATTAAAAACGTGACTTCACTTCATGGTTCTCAATGCCCTTTAATAAATTACGTCTAAATCTCTATTCTACCGTTTCTTGAGTTTTATTTAAATTCTTAACTTCTAAGACTTATGCCGTCCCTCAAATCTCCTTTGTTTAAATTTTATACTATTACTTTGTTATTGAACTTATAGGTGTAAGCTCAATAAGACCCAATCATTTACTTTTATTTTATAAGTTCTTTTTCTACGTCTATTATAAATATTTTTCCCACTCCTCTCCTGCTTCTAATTCTCGTACTCCTAGTCCAGCTTTAAAAGTTTCTCTGCATATCCTGAATTTTAAATTTTGAACTTTCCGCTTTACTATAACTAGTTTTGGAAATGGGTGCAATCACCCCGACCTAAAATAATTCAGCTGGGGTGTTTTTCCTGTTGTTTCATTCACTGCTGTACGAATAGCGTAAGCAAACTCACGTAAGAATTGATCCCAGTATCGTGTTGATTATTAACATAATTTGCAAATCACTCTGCACCATATCCCCGATCAACCTCTTCTGTGTCCGATTGTCGGTGGTCGATATGCAACAAAGTCTTCACATGCCTTATGCCCAATCTTCACTTAAGTGCCCAAAAACTTTCGTGGATACAAACTGTAACTACTATCACTTATTAATCTTTATTGAGCCCACAACGCTTATTTATGTGTTATCAAAAAAAATATCCGCCATTATACTTAGATGAGGCCTTTTAAGAGGGTATAATTTCAGCCCATTTTGCTGAAATGATCGGTTGCTACTTAAATATAGCGGTTAAATGCTCATCTCTATTTATAGATTATGTATAACAACTAACGTCACCATCTCATTCGGATAATTTGACAATTGATTTAACTGACCAGCTAACGTTTTATATAGTTATTAACTTGCACATACATGGCATGTAGAGACATATTGATCAATAAATTTTCTCAGCGTACGAAATAAACAAAACGTCCCGAATCTTTATGATACGTTTTAAATCCGCCCAAGTGTCCACTTATTGGTTTGTCATGAAATTCTCTTTATTATTTATTCCTTAAAGATTTGAATGTATACACGCATTTCACCTAATGACGTTGCATGCTTCGCATAAAATGAATAACTTCACCAAAACGGTCTTTTACACACCTCATTATCGTTGCATTAACTGAGTTATTCTTCCCGGGTTTCTAAATATCTAGTATATGAATCAGAATTCCGGGTCATTTTTCTGTTCATTTCATTTAATTGTTCCTATAAGGTACCAAATCCTTGACTAAGTAAGCACACCACCTTACTCACCAATTATATTTTTCCCATGCTTTTTCTTGGTAAAACCAGGAGTTTTCACCACAAAGTTTCAACTCTCATTTTAACTTTCAACGTGCAATTCCCTTTATTTACCTTTTTATTATCTTCAACCAGTGTATTTTGAATTTCAACGATTTCGATCAAAAACTGAATACGATTCTGACGTGCAATCTCTATGACCGATACCCAGAATACATGGGTATTCTAAATCTTCAGCACATGAAATGACCAATTTCTTTCTCGAACTGTCTGATGTGAATTTTTAATTTACAACTTATAGCTTGGTATTTCTGCACCCTAGCGGTTACATTCTGGGGCTCGCGATTTTAATTTGTTTATATGCAATATTTCATATACTTCTTCTGATATAAATGATTTATCTGCTCTGGGGTCCTGTATAGCGCTTAAAAATGCGTTATTTAACAATATAGGCAATAAGTCACGGGTAAGTATACATATCGGAGAAAGTCCACCTGTCTCCTTCTTGTCGACACCTCTTGAGGCCGATCATTAACCTTTACTTATATTTAATCGTCCCTTTATGTCCTATCGCCTCGATTGAAATTATTACTCGAACCCTTATATTTCTACGGTCCCCCATTAAAAAATTATCATTTCTTGCCTTACTCGAAATGAGTAACCCCTAATAAGCTGAATCTCCGGGATCACATTATTAAAAACCTATTCCCTCCTCGAACCCCTATTATTTTGATGGCTATTCTCGTAAAACTCATTTTGTTATTTGCCCATTCTTGGCTCCGAATCTCCAGTTTTACCATTAGCTTCAAAATTAGCATCCCATGCGCATTTTGGACCTCAAGTCTTTCTAGTATTATTGTTCTGATAACCTCTTTGTAATTTGCTAGAATATCTCTCTTCGAATTTAGCCAAGACTTCTAAAAGTTGTATCGTATTTTTGTGGATTTCTGACCCACATAGTCCTGTATCTGTGGTCAGAGTCGAACTAAAATATGATCCACCAAGTCCGCTTCCGGGACATCTCTACCCCAAACTCTCATTTTAAAGTAATCTATACACAAAACTAGTGTAGTCTTCCCTGACTTCCTGGCTAGATGCATGAAACCCGACTGCAAAGTCTCCTTTCTTATTTTTTGACTGTGAAAGCCTTCTCAATCGGCTTGAGCAAAACGTGGCCGTATTTCTCTGCACCAAATAACGAAACGCAAATATCGAATTACCAACTTGAGCCCTTCCGAGATGATTTTTTAAGTATACTACGACAGATTTCATTTGGGATTTCAAGTAACTGTGTTGTTATCTAGTACTTTATAAACTCTGCAATCGTTCTCCGGACCCTGAAAAGTACATTTCAGGTAGAACCGTATTTCCACCTACATTACTCTAACCCAGAATTATAGACAAAATGGCAGCTTGCGACATAGCCATCCCAGGATGACCATAAATGCCGGTTCCAAGTGTAAGCTAGAGGTGGATTATCAAAATGATATATGGCTTAAATACTCTTAATACAACTTTATTAAGAATAACCTATACTACTTAAAATCTAATTTCAGGACACCACTCAAAGAAGAGCCGCCCAAATTAAATCACGTATTCAAGCTCGTGATCACGCAACTAGATTCTTTATCCCAATTATCATTAATAATCTTATTCATTTCTACTACTTATATCCAATATTACCTTTTGGTTCTGGTTCCTTACCTAAAGAGATATATATCTTTCTGCTTATATAAAGGATTCCACCCCTTTTATATATAGGATTTCATTCTCCTTCTAAAGCCATCAGACCGCCAACTCTTGCTCTGTAAGATTTCAGCTGCAAGCCAGACTACGCCAATGATCCAGGAATGATTCCACACTACTATCTCTTGGAGCCGCGCCAAATCTAAGTTTTGCCACGACATACCACGAAGTTGCCATTAAATATATCCTGAATATCAAAGCTTCTATCCTTTTATAGTAACTCCAATTCTTGCATAATATTTTGTTTATTCTTTTCCTTGCAAGCTGCTGGAAAAGTTTTGCCATTAATCGTGGCCACAAAGAAATTATAGTTAGTTAACAGAAAGACGCGAGAGACGTCACAGTTTGTTATGTAACAATACTTTTGTAAAGAACTCTACCACGTACAAGCAGAATTATGGATGCCCCAACCTTAAATAAAATAGCCTATTTTCAGAAACATTGAATCAAAATAAACTCCAATCCTTCAAGAACCCAGATCCCACCTCACTGCCACTGGCTGGGCATATTGCAACAGAAGCCCAATCCGCCGACGACCATAGAGATATCGTTCTAAATTACGACCTCGTAAGAAAAAACTCTTAATGACGGCTGCCATTTGAGCCACCATCCAGCCTATGGACCACTTAAACTGCATTGCCATGGACTTACCAGCTTTAAGATTTGAAATCTCCCCATAGATATTAAGAATGACTTGATATCCAAGGGAATTAAAATAGAGAAAATAGCTCAACTAAAGAAGTTCACCACTAAAACTCCCCTCCCAATATTCATGATAGAGGTCACGCGTGACGAAAATGTCAACGACATTTATCAAGCTCCGCAGCCGCTCTGGCTACGATTAAACTCGACCCCTTTGCAAGTAAAAGTAAATAGAAATACAACCCTGTACCGCAAGTACCCAGTAAATTAGCCAGCCAAAACTGCAACACATGCACATCGCTGCTTGAAATGTGGTGAAACCACAGGACAGGCCTGTTGGGGAAATGGCTAAATCGAAAAACCCGCTCTGTATCACTCAACGCTTAAAGGCCATATGGCTCATCCACAGAATGCCCTCTTCCCAAGCCCAGAAAAGGCAAAAGTAAACCGCTGATAATCTCAAAAGAAAAGCAAATGATATCTCCATGGCCGCCAGGGTTCTAGTTTTACCCCAAAGTTTTAAAACCCCTCAAAAGTTGTCCGATGGCACCACGAGGAATGCCCTCGGCGCCTGAAACTGGATAAATAAAAATAATGAAACCATAAACCTGGCGACTTAATGCTAACCAAAACAACTCATCCGATTTTTAGCTTCTACAAGCAATTATCGAAATGCAAAAGATATTCTCCCTTCTTTCCATCTCTATCAGTGAAATGCAAAAACGGAATTGTACAAATCCAGCAGACAGTTTAATCCAAGTTCACTTAAAGAGTTTGCCCTTCCTCGGAATAGTTCAATCTGTTATCGATGGCAAGTCCTCTTTTCGGCCTTCATGTATTTCGGAACGCAGATGAGACCGTACACAGGTTGAGACATGCGATTTTATTGATAAGCACGCCCCCTTATTTCCTGTATCCGCAAAACAAATCTGAGACCAGAGCATTCTTTCAAAAATTCCAAATTATACTCTGTTATGAATGACAGAATCCACCCAGCCTCGGCTGGGTGGAACTATAGTCCTACTAAAAACTGTATTTCCCACTACCATGTCCCCACCCCCGCCCCTCCTTACGGAGTCGAGGCAACCCTTATCATGCTTACACCCTCACTGAGATCTACTTAATCTGTTCTAGCTATCGCCCTATATCCTCTCTGTTTAGAATTAATTTGTATATTTTGAAAAACCCTAAAAGCCTCGTGACTCCATTTTTTAACTTAAATGATATCACACAATTTTAGTAGGAGACTTCAATGCTACAATGAATTTCCAAGGTCCATTTAGAATACCAGAGGAAACAGACTTTACAGATACATCGTTAACAACAGCATTGATGTCTGCACTCTCCACCTCTACTAGGATTCGAACTGCTTCCAGCTTCACTCATTGACTCTAAATGCCTTAGCTTCAAAACCTTGAACTGCCTTGCACCATTGACTCAATCTCCGAAACTCCGAAGCCTGACATAATCCGGTCAAGCTTCGACTTCCCCAGAACAGCCAAATTTGAACTCCCTCCACCAACTTATTGATTACCTGGAGTATTTTCACAAATACTTAGCAAACACTGAAATTGCTTTCCTACCGAAGGCCAGTTCAACCCAGGATTGAGTCCCAAGCCGAGATCTCACTATTAGTGAGGATGCTCACTGCACACGTGATACTGCCTCCAAGCCTGCGACCCACTCTGAACTTCCATTTGTACAAGGTGAGCTTAAAACAACTATTCAAAAAGAGTTGTAAACAAGGCCAGAAAATTATGGCAATTCACCAGACACCCACAAACATAAAACTGAATCCAAAACATGACTACAAACATCATTTAAAAGGTGCATTCATTACAGACAAAAAGTATGGGAGGACCACCTTACTTCCCTTGACACTGAGGACGGCTCCCTTTGGGGGGAACCGCATGTTCCAGAAGAAGGCCGCCCCTATCTCAGCCCTAACAGTCCTAACTGTAATTTGTAAGCTCAGCTGACACAAAACCTGATGTAATTGCAAATTACCTGAGCCACCTTAAATTAAACGACATTCAGAACTCCACAATAAAGACGAAATAATCACAAATATTGTAGATGTTACCTCACTACTAACATTAATAATACTGATCCCTCCCCTGCTCTTTCCCTCTGTTGAAGTACTTCACTTATTAAAAAAGATTAAAATTAAGAAAAGCTCCGGAAGAGATGGTGTAACAAATAAAATGATTAAAAACCCACCCCAATCTTATTTTCAAGCTTACTAACATAATCAATAATATTCTTAACTTAAGATACTTCCTAAATGCATGGAAAACTGCAGTTGTGATCCCTATTCTAAAACTTCCAGAAAACCCTAGATCCGCCGAATCGTATAGACCCAATATCCCTACTTCCAGTCCTCTCCAAAATTGCAGAAAAGCTCATTCAGTTTCAGCCAACACTTCCTGGATAAAGAAATATCCCCACCTGGAGCAGCACGGGTTCCGTCCTTGTCTCCACCACTAACAACCTCTACGTAAGTTGTAGAATTTATCAAGGAAGGAAACAATAATAACTCAATGCATGCAGTCTTCCTAGACATGCAAAAAAGCCTTCGACAGAGTTTGGCATACTGGCCTGTTCTTAAACTTATTACTTAAGCAACCTCCCCGTCAATTTCCATAAGCCTCTTAACTCATATAGAATAACCTTCACTGTCAAAATTAACTGCATGCTTCTCAAAAAAACAACCTATCCAGGCCGGAAATGCTCTTAAGGATCAATCCTTGGGCTTCATCTCGACCAATCTTGCGTTAATGATATAATTAAAAGTACTAACACCACATGATTTGCATGTATGCAGACGATACAGCAAAATACTGGCGGCAGCCACAGAAATCTAAATACACTCACTGTTAAACATCAATGAAACATCTAGCTTTCACCTTTGAAATTTGGTTCTCCGTTTTGGAAAAATCGCAAATACACTTCCAAGACTGAAGCAGTATTCTTTCTCCCAAGAGTCCCACCCCTTTAAATCACCCTCTAAAACCAAAAGAATCCCCTGGTCTCAAATATACTCAAGTATCTTGGTGTAACTATTGATAAATGCCCACGTCTCCTAGACAACACATACTGCCACAGTTTAGCAAATTAACTTCAAAATGCTTCATGAGATCTCTATTCCTAATAGGCAGAAAGTCTAAATTAAATAGACGCAATAAACTGCTTACTACACCTGATCTTTAAAACTCTCACCACCCTACGCATCTCCAGTCTGGGGTCATGCAGCAAAACCAATATAAACTCCAATCGAAAGCTCCCAAAGCATTATGTATCAGGACAAACTCGATGCCCACTGGTATATGAGAGAAATACCGATACTGGTTTCCTGCAAGACATCCCACTATTAGATTACACCTATCCGTAAATTATCTACCAAATTCTTATCATTATTGACGGGGCATGATACAACCGGTCATCAAGTGATATTCAAATTACCCCATTTTTCAAGAAGACCAAGAGATGCTTGGTCAACCTCGATTTGAAATGATCAAATTTCTACCATTTTACTTTTCTAATCTTTAAATTATTTTTCTGCACTCGGAAATATCGTTAGTACGATCTGGAGTAAGCAGTCCTTCCGGACTCTCTAACCTCTATCCTGGAATGAAGCGATGACTGTGAAAAATTACCAATGCCCATTTTAAATACATAAGTAAAATTAAATTCTAATATTAAAAATAAAACAAAAAAGCTCTTAAGTTTGTAAAAACTGGAAAAATATTACTGATTTGTAAGGAGCAAGGCTGTCCAACTCAGAAGCAGCAAGAGACCAAGGATCAGAAAAGTAATGGAGAAAATGAAGTTCGTAGTTAAACTGCCATGCTGAGAGAGCATTCCTATTGGGTCAGAGCCAAGGGTTCGGCTAATAGGGTATAAGTAGTTTAGAAAATGGGTGGTGCTGAAACTTATGGATAAGAACAGAGAGTTGAACGCAGGTAAAGAAAGATTTAGAAAAAGGAGAAATTAATCAAATTGGGCTTAGACCAAGACTGGCCTTCTGGACGGAAAAGTGGAGGAGAAATAATTTGGAATATTTTGAATTGATGGGTTGTTATGCCCATCTATACTATTAAAAATTCAGTGAAAGTTTGGCAGGATCGTTTGTCTAATAGTAGTGATGCTAGCGTTGACTGCAAGGCCTACATTTCTCATGTACCTTCAATGAGCATTTAGAATTTGCCTGATAATAACATTTTTGGGAACTTCTTTCAAGTAAATTAATGTTGGTTCTGCTGGGTGTGTCCCTGGTGACCGGGGAGGCATAAGTTAGGAGGTGTTTAGGATCAGAGTGTAGATAAGCAGTTTAAGTTATGTCTACTTAATTCTAGACTCTTCATTGCAGATATGTGAAAACAACTATGCTGCATTTTAAATTGGCTCTTATTTTGTAATGTGTTACCCTTGAAAGTGAGAGTTTTGACATATATACACCAAGATGGGCTTCTGTGTACGGAGACCAGGATTTTTGATTTTGAAGGGTACTCTCAGGGGTGGGATCCTTTGGGGGAAAAGAATACTGCCTCTAGTTTTGCGGTGTTAAGTGCGATTTTCCAAACGTGTGGAAAACCATGTCTCAAGGTGAGCTAGGTGTATGTTGGATATTGTTCACAAGCGTGTGCAAAGGTTTCGTGTCTACTGAGTATTGCTGTATCGTCTGCATACATACATAACATTGTGTTAGTACTTTTATATATCATTTACATAGGCAAATACGGGATATGTCTACAGTTTTCCCTTTGTATCGGGAAAAAAGTAGATGATCTAAAAAATTATTTCACTTCTTTTTAAAAAAAAATGAAAACTTATGGCATCATGTATACATGTAGAACTATTATAATAATATTACATTAGTTGAAACTTATTATAAAGAAGAAAATTTGTTTTTGAACTATGTAGGAATAAGGGTTTTTCCCCCAAAGGAGCTAAACAATCTCAGATTTAAAAATAAGGGAATCAAATTTTTTCAGCATAAAGGTGAGGTAGTAGTACTTAAATGGAAAACAAACAGAATATTTTAATGGTATCCACCACACATAATACCAATATTGTCAAAACTGAAAAACAAATTTAAAAACGGGATTGAGCAAATTCATAATCCTGAGGGCATAATGAAACACAATCAACATGTGAGAGGTGTTGATCTTGCATTTTTCAAATTCATTTTGAAAATGTATCAAATAAACAAAAAAGTTTTTTTCATGTTTCTTTACATTGTGCTCTTCAATTCATATATTTAGTATCATAATCTAAATCCAAATGTATCAAAATAACTATTTTGTAATTATGCAAATTCTAACAAAGAAGGGGTTGCTTCTGATACTGAACATCTTATGTTCCTGAAAATTTACCAAGTATTTGCTCAACAGCATTGAATAGGCGTTATACTTTGGGCATCGGGACTGTATAACAGTCCTCAATCCCATATCATGACAAGTCTTTGATGGGGTGACGATTGTGGGGTTTTTCTTTCTGCTGAGTGGCATGACGGCGATTGGTTGGACGAGGGAAAATCCGGAGGGTGGTTTCAGTTCTTCGCCTGGGTCGAAAGTTGAAGTAGATCGTTAGTACGATTCGGAGTACATAGCCCTTTCCCGGGACTCTAACCCCCTATCCTGGAATGAAGATGACTGTGAAAAATTACCAATGCCCATTTTAAATAAGATAAGTAAATTTAAAAATTAATATTAAGAATATAAAAAAAAAAAAGCTCTTTTAAAGAGCTAGAAAATTGAAAAATAGTACTGAGAATTGTGGGCGAGCAAGGCCGTCCAATCAGGGCAAGAAAGACACCAAGGATCAGAAAAAGTAATGGAGAAAAACCTAACGGTACTGCTCTCAGCACAACAAATAAAACTGATATAATTGCAAATTCCCGAGAGTCAATTTAAATAACGAATTCAGAACCCACACAAAGACGAAATTATCACAAATATTGTTGATGCATACCTCACTACTAACACTAATAATACTGATTCCCTCCCCCCTGCTCTTCCCTCTGAAGTAATTACCTATATTAAAAAGATTAAAATTAAGAAAAGCCCGAAGAGATGGTGTTACAAATAAAATGATTAAAAAACCCACCCCTGCTAACTATTTTCAAACTTACTAACATAATCAATAATATTCTTAACTTAAGATACTTCCCAAATGCATGGAAAACTGCAGTTGTGATCCCCATTCTAAAACCTAGAAAACCCTTGATCCGCCGAATCGTATAACCAATATCCCTACTTCCAGTCCCTTTCCCAAAAATTTCAGAAAAGTCATTCAAGCTAGGCTAAATGGACTTCCTGAAAAGAAAATATCCTAATTCCCAGCAGCACGGGTTCCCTCCTCGCTTCCACTACTCATCAACTTCTACTGTTGTAGAATTTATCAAGGAAAAGGGAAAAAAACAATGCACAGCTGCAGTCTTCCCAGACATACAAAAGCCTTCTGACAGAGTTTGGCATACCCGGCCTGCTCTTTTTAAAATCATTACTTATAAAATCCCTCCCCACTCATCATGCTTCCCAAATTCCTATATTAGAGACAGAACCTTCACTGTCAAAATTAACCGCACGCTTCCCCAAAACAAAAATCCAGGCCGAATTTCTCAAGGGTCAACCTTGGGCCTATCTATTAATTTTATGTAAATGATATAATTAAAGTACTAACACCATGATTTGCATGTATGCAGACAACAGCAATACTGAGCAAACAGAAATCTAATGACCAGCAAACATCAATGAACACCTAGCTCACCTTGAAATTTGTCTCTGTTTGGGAAAAACGCATTTAAAACCTCCAAGACTGAAGCAGATCTTCTCCCAAAGAGTCCCACCCCTGAAATCACCCTTCAAAACCAAAAAAATCCCCTGTCTTCAACATACCAAGTATCTTGGGTAACTATTGATAAAATGCTCACGTTCAGACAACCATTAAAAGTTAGAAATAATTCAAAAAAGCTTCATGAGACCCTGAGCGACCTCTGCTTGATGGGTCTAGTTTGAGAGAAAGTACGATTAATTTTGACAGAGAAAGCTCTGTCGCTGATATAGATTTTAAAAATAAGTATTAGTGGGTTGGAATTATAATTAATTAATTTGAAGAGCAGCCAGTATGCCATACCCTGTCGAAAGCTTTTGAATGTCTAGAAAAACTGCAGCTGTACATTGACCTTTATTATTACCTTCTTCCTTAATGAACTCCACAACGCGGAGTTAGTTGATGGGTAGTGGAGAGACGAGGACGGAACCCTGCAAGCGTTCGGGATCAGTATATTTTACAGTCAAGGTAGCGTCAAGCTTTCTTAGTAAAAGTTGGAAGAAATTTTGGTTTGGGTGAGAGCTTAGAGGCTGCTCTCTCTGATTGCGCTGAGTATAGTGATCAGTGACTCATCATGCTCTGGGCTTGGTGATTCAGTTAATGGGGAGGCGCTTTGTCCAGTGGGAAGAAGAAGAGAAAATATTGACAAAAATTTAAGAAAAGTGAAAATAGTTGACTATGATGCAGAAAATTATTGCATTTGAGCAAAATATTAAGGATTATAAGAGTCAAGAAGTATTCTTCTTGGCCTTTTGTATTATCATTGGGGGTATAAGGAATTAAATTTTGCATATTAGAATTATTGGTATCAGGTAGAGCGTTAAAAAAAAGCACTACAATATTCTGAATATGAGTTTTAAAGCTGGGGTAATTTTAAGATATTGCGTATGTCGCTATTGCGCATATATCTTGTAGCTTGACGATCAAGGCTATTGGCAAGGAATTTTGCAAAGTATCAAGTTTTATTAACATTTAGAGTTAGCAACATATCCCCCAAACTGGACAAGCGTAAGCTATAATTACCCATAACGGGTTGTATAGAAAGGAAGCACTATGTTTTCTATACTTAAAGGCAGTTCCGGCCTATTAAGGGTAGAGTTTAAAACATGATTCGGAACTTATCGCGAGCGTAAGAAATATGATTTTTCCAGGTTAGGTGAGAATCGAAAATAATTCCGAGAGATATTTAGCTTCCTGAGACCAGGGATCTGTTTGTTGTACATGATGATGGTGGTGGCAAAGAGTGCTTTTTGTGAAAATAATGGCTGTAGATTTTTCAACGTTGATACTGATTTTCCATTTATCGTAGTAATTTTGTAAAAGAAGAAGGTGTTTGTTTAATGCGTAGGAGATAGTTGTCAAGTTTTTGTATGTTGTGTGGATGGTAGTATCGTCGGCGTAAAGATTGATCTTAGTAAGAGAGTAATTAGGAATATCATTAATGTAGAGATTGAAAAGCAGGGGGCCGAGCAAGCTACCTTGTGGACACCCTGCAGAAACATTGTGAGAGTTAGAAATCGACTCGTTGACTCTAATTTTAAAAGAGCGGTTGGTTAGATAGGAGTGAATGAGGTGAATCAGGGGAGGTAGGTTGTAGGATATTAATTTGAAAGTGAGTCCATTAATCCAAACACGGTCGAAGGCTTTCTGGATATCCAGAAATACAGCTCCCGTGCTTTTCTTTTTCTGGAAACCTTCCGAGATGCGTTCCGTTAATTGTAATAATGGATGTAAGGTAGAGAGCTTGTTAGTAAAACCATATTGGTTGTGATTTAGCTGTTGGCTTAATTAAATAATGTTTTCTCATTCTGTGTAGAATAATAGATTCTGTAAGTTTACCGTAAAAGTTGATAAGAGGGAAATTGGTCTATAACTAGTACAAATGAGGGTCTTTACCGGGTTTATTATTAATTGAAAATAATGGCTTCTTTCCAGTTATCTGGAAAGTGATGAACTTTGAGAATTTTATTGATGAGAAATGTTAGAATAAGGATTTTCAAATATAGACAAGTTTTTAACATGCGGTTAGTGATAGCGTCTTTTGCCGGGATCCTTTCTGGCAATAAAACATGTTTAATGTAGTGGATAATTTCATCAGGAAGAGCAGGTTCAAAGAAGGAGGTAGGGGAGTAGAAAGAAAAATTGTTTACAGGGAGTGTATAAGTTCGTCATTTTGGCTATATGCATCGTTATCTCACCATTTTCAACAAAGTTATTTTTGATATTATAGCAAGTAAATTAGCTTCTGCTTATCAGTGATGGCCGTACCTGTTGGCACAATTAAGAGGAGGAATTTTGGGCCTTTGCTTAAAAAATCTTTTGAGTGCGCCAAAGGCTGTTGTCTGCGGTGTTGAGTGCTTCCAGTCTTTTTGCCAGATGTTAATGTTAAGTAATTTTAAGTTCTTTTTTGAGATCGGATTGTAATGTGATTTAAAAACAGGATTAAGAGTCTGATGATATCTTTTACGAAGGTAGTTTTTGACTTTAATGAGCTGGTTTATGTGTTGTGGAGTGAAATTTCGGCGGTCGTTTTCTATTGGTCGGGAGGCGTGGCTATGAGTTTCGATGACCGCTTTGGTGAACTCTGCGATTTTGCACTCTAAATCGTTAGTATTATTGATGCTGTTAGGATGATAGTCAAGCGAGAGAGATTTTTACAAATTAGTTTTTAAAATCATTCTGAAGTTAGTGTGGAAATCGCCTTTTGGGTTTGGGGATCTCTGCGAGTTTTCAAAGTTAAAGTATAAGAAAACAGGATTGTGATCTGAAGAGAGATCGCTGATGGAGTTGGACTGCAAAGGATAGTAGAAATTTTAATACATGATATCTATCGTATTAGCTGAGTTATAGCCAAATCTAGCAGGAGTAGGGAAAGGCCATGTTTAAGTTTAGTATTATTGGCAAAAGTTAAAGAGGTGCCTTCCTCTGTTAGTAGTTTTGAAGTTGCCAATTCCATGCATTGTGGGTATGTTAAAATCACCGGAAAAGAATACACAATTACTGGCAGTTTTGAATAAAGTACTTTCATATCTATAGTAAACAAGTTTTCGTCAGATGAAGGGGAATATAAACACTTGTAATAGAAATTGATCATGCTTAGAGGGGTTAGAAATTAATATTAGTGGCTTCCATATGGAGGGGAGGGGTGGGGGAGACAGTAGTGCTTTAGAGAATTTTTGACTGGGCGACAGAGTTCTGCCGGCGGTCCGCAGTGTCCCAACTGAGTTCCTATCGTTTAAGGTGTAGTTGGCACATAAATGTATGTGAAGGTCTCCATGTGGGTTTCTTTGAATGGAGAAAGATATCTGGGGAGTGCTTCTATGAAAATGGCCGCATTCAGCATTACGTCTAGTTAGAAACCGTTTGCGTTCCAAGAACACAAACTGAGGCCACTAGTGAGGAACCATACATTATTATTAGTGTTAGTTTAGATTTACCTATGTACATCTGGATTTGGATTTAGTGGCTGATTAGTATTATTATTTAAATTACGTTGCTGCATGTATCTTCTGGAGATAGCTGCATGAGACAATGCATTGTCATTTGCAGCGTTGTTTGCAATGCTAAAAATTATTGTTACAGTGCTTACTTATGGTTGAAATTTGGAAAATTATTGCTGTTATATCTGTTAGAAGAGGGATTTGTTTTTCTGGCCTCAATTTGTGCTGAAAACCCAGGTCCTCGTGTCGCTACCCAAAGGTTGCTTTTGGAGTTAGATGCTCCGTTTGCTACTTGGCATAGGAAACGTTTGGTCATACCAAACTATTGTAAATATTAGAATAAGAGTTACTCTTATTTTTTGCGGCTCCTCAGCCTGAAACGCGAAGCAAACCCCAGGTCACATATGTCCGCAGTAACCCGCAACAATGCTGGCAGGCCGTCAGCCATCAATGGGCAACATACGTGGCTTCACCATTTCCCAAGCATGTTGGGGCACGGTGCTCTAAACCAGCATTAAAAGTTACAAAAATACTTACACCTTCCTGTCGTATCCTCAACTCTAATGCTAAGATAGCTGAGAGTTTTGAAGTCGAAAATTTTTAGGTTATCAAGGTTGCGGGGGAGCGTTATTAAAAATATGGGGAGGGGGCGTTTCGTTTTCCTACCTATACTAGCTGATTAACTCTTTCAGGCGTGTAGCCGAGTAACTCTAAGTCCTCTTTGATTTCTTCAGGATTGCTGGTACGTGGGAGGCCTTTTATTACCACTTTGATTGGGCGTTCTGCTTTTGCTTTTATAGTATAAAATTTTGAAATTTGAGTTTTTAAGTAGTTGTACTACTAGTCTACGTTCTTCGGAGCTATCGGTATATAGTTTTAAGAAGTCACCCGTTAGTCGGGATCTAATTTTTGAGAATTCCTTCGTGATCGCGGCCATTTCAGTTTTGTAATTTTTCTCTTACCAAGAGCATGACAGGTGGGAGCCAGTTTCGGAGCAGTGCTCTGATTGGCTCTGAATTTTTCTGACCTCGGTAATATCTTTTTGGTTTCCATTCGTTGGGGTGGGATTATTTTGCTGACTTCAGAAACCTGGTTTTCTGGATTAATATCGTTTTCGTCCTGTGACAGGGCGTATTTAATAGGAGATAAATTTATCTCCTCATTTACGGGGTGATTAAGTACTATTTTTCGGGCAGTTTTTCTTAACGGGGGATACTCGAATGAAGAGTTATCCTTCCTTTTGCCGGGATTATTTGCATTATTAATTTTATATTTGCCCACCATCTTAGTTGGAGAGTTTATCGGGGTTTTTTCATGATGAGGGCAGCCAGGGGTTGTACATGGGGGCAAGGAGTCAATGTCACTTACCGCTAAGGCCATGGTCTCTTCTATTTCTTGCAGCTCGGTGAGTGCTCTTGTATAGAAGGGCTCTTCAGGGTAGTGGTCGGGCATTTGTCGTAGTGAGTCGACGCATGTCTGTTGGCATTTGCGGATCGTCTCCATTTTCGCCAGTTGGGCTTTATTGTACTTTAACTGCTCGGGGTGATGGAGTTCGTGAAAAGTTCCTTTGCTGTGAGGCTTGTTCCAGTTCCATGTCGGTGGGTATGTTTGCCATGTCCAGGTCGTTATCGTTTTGAGCGAGGGGGAGAGAAGAGTTAGAGTCTCTGCTCTGTCTAAATAGCCCTGATAAGGGCTGCAGGAGTCAGATGCTCTATAAAATGAGCATAGCTGGGAAGGGTTGCCGAAGCAACTCAGCTCTGAAGGCGTTCGCCGTCCTAGTACGTGACCGTAGAGTCTGTGCAGAGCGTATAGATGACGCGTCCGAACTCTTCGACTATCAGATCAGGAATCTCCCTCAACAGCATAACTAAAATTAGATGGTCGCGCGGCGCCGCGAGGCTTTTCCCCAGAAGGAAGGGAAGAAAAAGAAAAACCATATGTCGGAAGGATGTCAAATACCGAAATCTCACCCGGATGGTGAGGGATGAACGTGCCCCCGAGCACAACGTTCTAACGAAGCAGAACGCCGGCGGGGTGGAGGGGGAGAAGCGCAGGAAGGAAAACGGGACGGCCAGAGGCAGTTAATCAAGACGGTGACAGTTCACCAAATGAACCCAAAAAGAATGATGCGTTGTAACGAGACTGCTTATGTTGTTAAGAGTGTGAAAAGAGTGTAATTGTCGTGTTATGGGGGGGCGAAGCGGGTTTCTCCACCTCAACAGCATTGGCCCAAGCATCTCACTAATATCTGCTTTTAAGTGATAGGAAGCACACCAATCGGAAAGCATGGCTGAGTCATGAAAATCAAAGTATCCACAAAAACATTGCAGTATCTACAAAACTCTTGAAAAGGTTGTGATACTCCATATACCATTTGCAAATTAAATAGTGTTCTTTTGTGCTAAAGCTTTTTTTTATTTATCACACAAAGCAGAAATATTAATTTTCTTTTTCATTTTTGTAATATCAAAATGCATGTAATATAATGTTAAATAAAATAAGCAAAATAGTATTATGCAGTCTGCTATCTACATTAAATGCAAGTTTGCAAATTATAAAAAAAATCTTTGTTTATTTTAAACAACATTTATTTTTAATGATAGAAATTTATGGCAATCAACTTTGGAATTTCATTATTTTTCACCAGCTCTCTGTTTTAGAAATATAAAAAAAATTTGCCTGTCACAAATGTTTTAATTTACTTTTTGTATGCTAAAGGCAGATTTATTTTAAAAAAAAAATTATATAGTGACTACAAATACTAACTAATGTGAATGGAAATTTTTAATTAATGTTATTGTGTGAGATATTATTCTTAATTGGTTAATGAAGAAAGTAAGTAAAATAAATAGCTTGTATTTAAATTCTCATTTTAAACTTTTAAGTATATATGATTTTTTGAAAAAGTTATTGAAAATCTATGAGTGATTATATTAGTGTAGCTTAGAAATAGCTTTTTAAATATGTGTGCAAAATAATTACTTTGTCTGAATAAAACTGGTAAAAATTTACTACTCTCTGGAGTCTGACAAAAATTTGATATGTACTGTATTTTTTATTGGAGCAAATATTACTAGAAATATATACCCATTTTATATGTAATTTGGAATTAAACTCTTTTTTTATACATTTTCATTTAGCATATTTTATGAACTTGTTTAAAAAAATTTTCAGTCATTACATAGCTTATGCTGGTATAATTAGTTGTGAAGTAAATTAATTGGAGATGGCTTTTAGTATTGATTTTTTAAAAATAAACCTTTTTTTTATTTACAAGTTAAGTATTTTAACCATGTTTGTTTATTTATTTTTTTGACTGGGTTATCATTTTTTAGAATTTTACATCCCTTATTTGCATTTTATTTGCTATGTATTTATAATTATCAGCTGGTTATAAACTTAAAGTTTGCTTTTTGTTATTTTAGGGAGAAAAATAATGATGGCACTAGGTAAGATTCCCAATTTTGCATTTTTAATTACAGAAAATTAGATTGATGATAAGTGTATGCATTGTTATAAATATATTAGATCATAGGTTTTACTGAATGTGTTAGTGATGTTAATTATGACATCAATGTTGTATCCAAAAATGAAAATAATAATAATTGAAAAATTCTTTTAAATTTTATTGTTTACATCATTTTTAGTACTGCATCAAGTAATATGGTGTTTTTTTCTTTAGGGGAAATGTGTATTTATACTTTATTTTATTTTATTTTTAATGAACAAAATATTTTTTAATCAAATTATTTTCAAGGGATTCCAAGATTTTTCCAAAATTTATTTTTAGAAAATTTTTATTATGTGTAAAGGGATTGCATAAGTATATGGAGACTTCTATGTTGATGAGATTAACCTCTTAACTGCCGCCAACATGGCTTGCTCAGCTGCTGCTTTATTTGCCCTTGGCTTACATATGCACCATTCCAAAGTACGAACCTTTTGTATTGTGCTCTCAACTGCAAAATATTTAGAAATCTTTGGAATTTAATACAATGATCTTGATAGTGTTTGCTATAGGTTTACTTATTTCAAAGAAGGATTTTGTTATGTATGCCTTTTCTTTTCTCCCAATACACCATATAACTATTCGTGCCTGTGTGAAAAACAGTGGCACTGGGAGCAAATCGCTCAATTTTTTCTTTGAAGTTAAGGGGTTAGGGCAGGTATGTCAAATTCATTGAAAACGATGTAAGTTTTTGAGGCCTGGCCAATGTATCTGCACACTATAATATATAATAAAATAACAAACTGACACAGAATAAAAATAAGGTAGGTAGAATTCACTAAACTTTTAATTATACTTTTTTTTTTTTGCTATTATTAAATGAATTGCATACATGTATTTCAAATATATTTATTAATTTTTATTTTTTTTTTAGCATTAAAACATGCGACCCTCAACTTAATATAAAATAGAACTTGTGGCCCATAATATCATATGAGTTTGACATGCCCCGATTAAAGATTTATAAAATAAATTATCAATGCTAAAAATAAAATTCTTATGTGATTTATAAATACTTGATTTCATAAAAAGATTTAAAACCTTTCAACACTCATCTTAAAGAATGCATATAATTTTTATAAGAATTACATAAATAAATCTTTTAAGGCTTTAATTATATTTTGTTCTTACGCATATCAATTGTATTTGCATCATATAAGATCAATGTAATAATATTAAATTTATCTAATATTACTTTTAATATATTTAATTAACATGTTAGTAAATTATTGTAGCTTAATTTACATCGATATTTAGCTGTATACAATTGAATAATGCACAGTTTTTTAAAAAAATATGTGCATAATTATTAGCTGTAACTATTCCAAATTAATTTTCTCATCATATTTTTGGTTTCATTATGTTTTATAGTGTACAACTTGACCATTATAACTCAGTACCACTTGCTTCAAATCAAATAAACAGACTATCTGGGAAGCGAGATGGTAGCATGCAACGCTCAGGTTCAATACCAGTTTCCTCTTTTCCCAACTCCCGAACTGACAGTCCATCATCCACTTTGCCAAAGGGCTGTACTCTTAGGTAAAAAGTTTTTCTTCTACAAAATATTATTATGAAAGAAAGAAAGGTTTATTGAGTTAAATTCTTTGCACATGTAATTGTATCTTATGTAAGTAATCAAGCTGTTAAATTTTAAAAAGTGAAAGTAAATGTACTCTTAAATTAAAAAACAAGCATTTTTATAAATAAAAGTATTTTGAGGTAAAATTTAGAAAGTAAAATACAAAATCACATTGTATAAAGTTTAAGAAATGGAAGAAAAAATTATAGTATAAAATATCAATATTCTATAAATTCAATAATTATCCAATAAATTAAAAATAAGCAAATTGTTTAAAGGACTATTTGTTGTTAAATAGTTCAATTTTCTATACAAATAAAATAAACATTTATGCAAAAGTTATGCTGGTAGTGTTTAATTTTTTTTTTACTTTAATAAAACATACATTGGTCTTTAGTGCATTTAGTGATCTTATTCAGATAACTGCAGCTTATAAAAACTATTTTTCTTATTTACTAGAATTTCTTTCTATTAATTATAATTATTAGGTATATTTTTCAGCTGATAAACTATTGTTTCCATGTGACCTGTTGTAATTAATATTCAATTCCAATATTTTTATTGATAATTAATGAATACTCTGAAAAAAATTAAAATCTTGCACAATGTTTATGATTAAAACTTTAATTTAATAAGCTAATAATAAATTTTAGAATCATATTAAAGCTAAAAGTGTATTTTTGTAGTTTTTAGTTTATTTTTTAATTTTAAATAACATGAAAATCATATTTAAGAAAATGGAAAAGGTATTTTTTTTTTAGTTTCTTTGACTTCTTGTGTTCACCTGAGTTAGTTTATTATTCTTTTACTCCCTTTCCATAAATTAATTTTGATTAATGAAAATTACTGAGAAGTATTTACTGCACATAGATCTGTGATGTCAAATTGAGTAAGATTCATTAAATTATTTAAAACTGAAATTGTAATGTTGCTTTAAGATAGTGAGATTACTTTTTAAATTTTTATTCCAAAATATTCATATTCTTTAATTATGCTTATGCAAGGTGGAATCAAAGCGATTAAAGACTTGGTGTAAGATTCTTTACCTTGAATATTTAAAAATACCTTCTTGAAAGTATTAACAATGTAATTCTGACAGTGCTTGTACAACCTTTAAAAGAACTGCAGAAACCTTCATTTGTAAGCACCTGTGAGGCCTCCAATTATGTTGGTTTTATTTCACCTGATGACTTGAAAGGGATGTCCCCATATATTTTGCTTCATTGATTAAATTAAATAAAAAGTGCATATGCCCAGTGAATAAGTGGAATGTGAAAACATTTTAGTTTCAGTTTTTGGATGGAAATTGTATGATCATTGGAGACTGAGATGTGCAGATACATTGTAATACAGAAAGTCAACTGTCCCTGTCTGAGATCATTTACAACTTCACTCCCTCAAACTATGTAAAATGTCTAGGTACTTTTCCTTGTTTACTGTTCTGTCCTTGGGAATAAGTTTAAATTTTCCTCAGTCTGTGAAGTTGTCAATTGATTAGAAAGCTCATCACCTGCAATGAATTCTCGATCTTTTCAAAACACTGATACTACTCATGCACTTTTACTCTCAACAACATATCAATCGCTGTACACCTTCCTATGCAATTTTTTAAGTTTCTGTAAATGTTTTATCCAAACACTGATAAAATTTAATGTTAGTGTTATTTTTTAAAATCTATGTTTTTTCATGTAACAAACAAGGATGGAAAAAAAATAATTTTGAACTTTAGTTCAATCAGATAATGTGGGTGAAACCATCCTTAACACACAAAAAAGGATACAGATGATGGAATTCATTTCAAATGTTATAAATATATTTAGCCTTTGTCATCCTCAGTGACTGCAATCCCTGGACTTTGAGATCTTACCTAGTATACTACAAATACACAAAATACAAATCTGCTCATTTAAAGTATGATAGGCCTCAATAAATTCATTGTCTAATTTCTGAGATTGTTAAGATATATTAGCATCTATTCGATAACTCAATGCTGAATCTTTTCTTATTTATTATATTTTTATTTTAAAACAACTGTTTGTCTTTCATAGTAATAAATAAAATATATTTTTTTAATTCTTAACAGAGCCTCCAGCCGATCTGGTACCTTGAGAAGCGTAATGCAACCACCTCCTCCACCGTATGCTACTTCTTCCTACCCGCCTTCGTAGTAAGTATTTTGTTTTTATTTTGTATCCGCAGGAAAATTATAATTCCTTACAGTTATATATCTATTTACTTTTTCAAATTTTGATAGTCTTAAAAAATAAACGTATTCTAGTTCTTGTGTACCATCCCTACCATCTCACAATCACATCAGTGGAAATTTCTAAAGTTAAGAAATATATGAAATTTTGTTAATCTGTTGTCATTTTTTTATAGCAACTACACACAGAAAATCCAGTTGTTTAGCTGAACAGCTCATTTTCATATTAATATTTCATGTGCAATTTTTTCATTGTTTGGGTATTTACCCTCCTCTCCATTTTCATTTGAATCTAAATTTCTAATAAAGGAGATAGCAGGAATACCAAGAACAGAAGAAAATGTAATGACTTTACTTCAAGTATATATTTAGATTTGCATGGTACTAAATTACATTTTAAAAAAGCAAGCAATGTTTTTTTTTCCTTTTAAAAATGCAATACTAAAAATAAAAGCTATAAGCAGCACATTTGGGACGAGAACTGGTTGTCTGAAAGCAGTCACCTGTCTTTTACTGCAGCTGTATGATTTCTATAGGATGCTTAATCTATGTATTGGTTTGAAATGTTGCCCCCAAAAAAAAAAGAATTGCAGAATTCCACTCAAAAGCATACAATTTTTGGAAAAAATTATCAAAAAGTAAAAACTTAATATATAGTTGAAAAATATGTATGCATGTAATAACTAACTTTTTTTTACTTTGAAAATCTTCATCTTTTTCATCACCAAACTTTGCAAACATGTTATGATAATACATACATTCTTTTATCAGCCTAATTGGAGTAGTTTTTGAAAGCTTGTATATAAATGATGCATAAACATCTTCATATTTTACACAAGCTGAAAATCTTGTAGAATTAATAATTTCAGGAATGTGATTAATGTTTATGAAGATAAATAAAATTTAAAATTTTACATTATATTTATGTGTCAATGGTTAAGTATTTCTTATTATTGACAATACATTATTTACTATATTATATAAGTTACTTTTGAGCTTAATAAAGTGGAGAAATAGTACTAAAAATCTCATGAAAACGATTATTGAATCTTGTGCTTGCTATAAGGATGCCAAAATAAATTTAATTTTCTTCTGTACTTTAATTGTTTGTTTTGACTGTCATTAATAACTAAAAGATATAAATGTGTTCCCCATATTCTTTTCAATTTAATGGATTTTCTAAATATGATGTTCACAGAATAGCTTGAAATATATGAAAGGCTCAATTGTCGTTGGATGAAAAATAAGCTTACTGTATTAGGTTATGATTGAGTTAAGTTTTCTTATTGACAAATTCTTCAAAATAAAATAATGTTGGTTTAAAAAAGAATACATACATAAAAAAAACTTTTGAGAAGATGAGGATGTGTCTGCTTCTTTCTTATCCTTCTAATCTGAATCAGATTAGATCCATGAGTTAGTTCACCTTCAGCACCCTAGCAGTAAATCATGTATTTTGAACAGTTCATATTGTGTCGAGGCAACAAAACTGAGCTGTTGGTGAGGCAGGGTTTTATATGTGTTGCACAATACAAACCGCAAATTTTTTAAACTACATGATAATCTCATGGACCTTAAGTGGCCAGATGTTAAATGTGCCAAAGCAGTTTGGTTCTTTCTGTTCCTATCAAATTTTATAGCCATTCTGGGACTTTCATTTCAACAGTATGTGTGCGCTGGTAATTGTTTCCAAGTAATACCAATAGAGGCCTTTCTTTTTGAGTATAATTCAAAGCAGGTCAAAGGATCCTCATTTATTTGAGGGGTAGCTGTGCTATCCTTAGCACAGTTTATCTGCAATATCATTATATTTTACATTCATGTGAAATAATATTCACGGTAGATCAAGAACACTTGTCTTGGACAGGGTTTAAGCATTTATATCTTCAATCCAGTCTGCAACAAAGTTCAGTAATTATTCGAGCCATGCTCAGCTGAACTTTCTCTAGCATTTTTTGTGAGGTGGCTTGATAAATCTGGAATCCATGTTCCAGAATCAGTCTTATAAGAGATATGTAAGTCATTCTCAAAGTTCTTTCAGTCACAGTCAGATATATATTTCAATGAATTCAATCTCTTTCTAGCCTTTGTTACTAGCAAGTCAATGCATTTGTTGCAAGTGATCTCAGAATCAAGGACAAAACCGAGATATTTAGAACTTTCTTATACTGAAGGATGTGCCCATTAAGTATAATACTAGGATTATATCTGTATAAGATATCTGTTTGTTGTAAAGAATAGAGTTGTAGATTTATGAGGATTAAAACAGTGTACTTACAGTACCTTTGGTTTGACAATAGCTTAGAAATTTTTGTGTTGATAAGATGATAGGAATCGAAACAGGGTTGAATTGCATTTCTGTAATGTATTATGTGTGGAACTGAATTGGGGTGTTACCCTGTAATTTCTGTGTGCAATTTAGATTTGTGGATTTTATCATAAAACACTAAAAGTTAAAAGATTTTTTGACAGTTGAGCTGATGAAAAAAATGAAACAATTAACTATTAGAATACCACTATGTATATATATATATATACAGGGTTATCAGGAATGAATGACCCAATTACAAAATTTAATAATTTCCAGATGAAAAAACAGAAAATGATAATCAAGATGTCATTCTAAAAATAAAATACGAAATTTTTTTTGTATGTAACATTTCTTGATGTAAAGTAAAATTTGTTTTCACAAATGTGTGTGTGTTCAATGTGACTTCCTTTAATCGCCCGAATAATATCATTGTGGGAACCTTGTCGCCTTGTCACCCTTTGAACAGGCATCCAGTTTCCTGGAATTGCTTATACCATCTTCTTATACTCTTAGATCTTGGTTCATTTCTATGGTACTTTCTCTGAAATTCATGATGAACCATGATTACTGACAGACTTTTGGCAAATAAGAGCACGCAAAATGCCTTCCCCGCTGTGATACCATTTCCATTTCTGTGCACAATTACAACATTGCTGCCATCTATTTGACAAAAACAATGTTACAAAATCAAAATTTCATATTTATATCTTTTTTTATCTTTCTTTTCATTTTATATCTTTACAATGACATAATGATCATTTTCTGGTTTATTCATTGGGGAATTATTAAATTTCGTAATTGGGTCATTGATTTCTGATAACCTTGTATATTTATGTAAATGATGATATAAATAAGAAAGAAGGCAGAAAAGAGCTCAAATTGAGACTGATTTATTTCTACTGTGTAAATTTTTTTTTCTTTGATTAATTAACTCATTTTAAGATATGAGGAACATAGTAAAATTATTTTATATGCCTACCATAGTTAACTTTTTCTTTTCAAATTTTCTTCAGATGATTATTGAGAAACTTTTATGTGATTTTATTTTGAGCAAAATTTGTTAAATGAAAAGAATTTAACTTTTTCATTATAGTTATCTGTTGTGTGTATTTGAAATAGAAGGGAAATGCATTTTTATAAGGCATAAAAATTAATATTTTGATATTTTCTTTATTTATCCCTAATCATATTAAAATTTTATCCGAGCATGTCTTTTTTTTAAAAATTCTATTTAAGTAAAAATACTTAAAATACAAATGGCTATTTAATATATTTCTTTTATTAATATTAATTCATAATTTTGGTGGAATTTCTAAAATTACTTACATGGTTGCTCATTTTAGTGTGCTTCTGTATTTGATTAACTTTATCTTTATTTCTAACAGTGTTGGATCTACTCGCAGTGTTACTGTACCACCTCAGTAAAGAGTAATATTTTTTAGTCTTTTTTTCTTGATTTCTTTAGTGTATATTAATATGATTCACTATGATTTATTAATAGACTAAAACTTTTTGAATGTAATTTTATTAGTCTTTCTGTATGATTAAATATTATATCAAGTAGTAGAAAATATATTTTATTAGTTACGAATCTGATGTATAAAAGGTTTTTTGTACTTTTCAGTTAGCTGGATGCAAATCAACCAAACTGACAGCTTTGGCAATGATATTCAAAATATGCACAAATAAAAGATAAATATTGTTAATTGTTACTAATTTTACTGAATTACTACTTAAAACCATGCAGTGAGCAATGGAAAATTGCTGCAGTTGGTGAAGTTTCATTTGAGGCTGATAGTTATATGTGGCAATTTATCGCCTATGCTGAGTTAACTGAACAGTACCAATTTATTATGTTGTTAACCACAATTTTTTTTATTTAATGATATATTAAGTATATGTAGAGTTAAACAATAAAATAATTGGTGACAAATTTACACATAGAAGTTTATTAATAAACACTTTAGCATGTTTTATTCAAAATGCTTAGTCTCATAAATATATTTGTATTGAATTGAATTATTAAGAATATTTTCGGGTTTATTACAGAAGTATTTTTCTATTTCTATGTTTTATATTTATTATGTCTTGTTATTGCTTTCAGTAGGAATTGAATTATATTGCCATCATTTTGGCTTACAATTTGATTTAATAACCAAATTTGGTTTTTATGTTATTGTAGATCTGATACTTTCATGCATGATTCATTCATCATTTCATTTTAACAGTAAAAATAATTGTGACTAGTAATTTTTTCAATGAAACAAAAAATAAATTTTGAATTGATATTCTTTAATTCCTTATTTATCATATTTTGTTTTATGTTTTAAGATTTGATTCTAACAATAAAAATAATTCTAAACATAATTTTTCAAATTACTAAAAAAATAAATTTGAACTTCAAATCCATAGTATTGGATTAATATTTTCAAATCAATGTGTGCGTTATGATAAATACAAATTCATTACTGTTAAGAATTTTAAAAAAAATACTTTTATTACAAAAATTACAATAAATTAGAAATCTGAGTTTGCATTGTTTTTCAACCAATAGCAGAGATGAAATTTAGTTAATCTTTTTGGAATTTCATTTGTTAATATGAAAAATAATAGATTGTCAGTTTCAAGTCATTCATTACCTCTCTTGAGAACCTCCCATCATTTTAATCAAACTGACTAAAAGTCTTTTTTTTTTACTTGTTCATTTGTGTATTTTTTTTATCATGATATGTTTATATAGTAATTGTTTTATGTATTATTGTTGTAAAAATTACAATTGTATTGTTATATAGCAACAATATATTAATTATTTGAAATTCATTTAACCAAATGTGTCTTTTTAACCTTCCGTCAGGTGCATGTTAAGTGATGAACATTATTATTAGGTATGTTACAGAAAAGGGGGCATACAAACTTTTGCCATAAATTTGCAATTTTTCATGTTTTTGACATGTTTTTGAACCATTTTATTAAAACTTAATATCTACTCTCAAATACTGTATCAAAAGTTAAAAAAATCCTATAATAAAGTAAAATAGAAAATTGTTTAAAAAATTTTCACAGTATTAATATCTATTCCAGGGGTGGCTAACTCGTGGCATGGCTGAGTTGTAAGAGTGGCACACGAACACTTATAGAAGAATTTGAATAGATAATAACTATTAATTTTTTTTATTGTTTTATTGAAAGATGGTTGTCTTAGACAAAAAAACTCATCAAAATTCATTTTAGATGCACTTAATTAAATTACAGTAGAAAATTATAATGTAGACAACACTCATTCAATGTTGTTCCAATAGTTTTTGAATGGAAGTGCATTCCTGAGATTCTGGAATTTGAGGGGGCATGTTTTAAAATATCTGGAAGAAAACAATGAACTGCTCAATGAGTGCTTGTTTCTCAAGAATGAAAATAGACTTTGATATTTAGCTTTTCTTACTGATACTTTAAGACATTTAAATAATTTAAATTTAGGATTACAAGGAATATATTGATCTTTTCCAATCTTAATTGGTCATATATCTTCTTTTGTGAACACACTTTTGCTTTTTTTTATCGGTTTTGGAGAAAAAAGAGAAGCTGATCTGATGCACACCTAAAACATCCCAATTTTTTTAGTATCTTCGAGAACTAATCCTAATGTAAAAAATTTACAAATTGAAAAACCACATTAAGAAAGTACTGACTGTTTAATGATTATTTAGAATTAAATTTTTCTGGTTACTCATTTTTATTTTATATCTAACCTAACTGATTAAAACTGAAAAGAAAAATTAACAATAAAACTTAAGTTTGTACTTTTGTCTTATTTATTATTTTATTTTTAAATTTCCATGACATAGAGAGATTTGCATAAAATATGGAGTAATATTAGCATAAAAATTCCATAATAAGCCTATAAGTAGCATTTTTTCATCTTTTCATATTCTTTTGTTTGTTGGAAAAGTTTGAAGTGGCATGCATAACTTTTTTTTATCAGATAGTGGCACTCTTTTCAAAAAGGTTGGCCACCCCTGATCTATTCAGTCATCTTTTGAGAGGTTTACTGTATTTTTCCTGTTGTAGTAGTTGATATGTTTTTTAAAGCAATGACTCACAGTTTCTTATATTTGGTTAAATGCTGCTAGATTATTGATTTATTTCCATAAAGTATTGTTCCATTTGTATGCAGAGGTGAAAAAACAGGAAGTGTGCCTGTATGGAGAGAGGTGTTATATAACTTTTTTTCTCAACATCATTGGTGACCTACTTTTGTTGAGTGTGACATCTGGTGAAAGGGCTGAAAACTTTTTTGGAGTTCACTACATTGTTGTGCACTGATTACACATTGTATTTGCATGAGATAACCAGATAAAACTCCCATTTTTCTTGTTTTCCTGATTTGATAGTCTTCAAATTAATTTCTGTCTCATTTGTTGAGTATCATTTCCTTTAAAAGGGTTGGGAAAGGTTATTTTTTTCTTCTCTCTGGCTGTGAGGATAAAATCCTTTCTACCTGTTTTGAAGATTAATCATAAGGATCAGAGTAGAAATTGGCCCATGTTGGAACTATTAAGAAAGAAAAAGAAAAGGACAGTTAAATTTTTTTTCAACATTTTTTATAATAATCCCACCCAGTGGCATTTTCTTTTCTTTCATAATTCTATGTCAGTAAACATATTCATTGGGCATTTTGTTGTGTCTAGATTCGAGTAAGAGCTCAAACATTCTTTACACTATTTTACTTATATTATCCATACCATATGCAAAACATTTTTGAGTCAACAAAATCAAAGCATTGTAGTTTCAGCAGCTTTCATGTTTCTTTTGAAGGTTGGCAAGTAATCAAGTTGTGTGATTTTCTACTTATACTTTGCAGAAGTAGGTTTTGATTCCGGAATGAGGTGACAAAATGACTAAATTATGTTTATCATATCAAATGTGCCTGGGGAAAGGTTAATTCAAAGCAATATATGTACTGTGGTTTTAGCTAAAGTAGATTGTGCTTATATGTTTTTGTAGCTAAATACAAAGAAATTTCTCATTATATATTTTCTAAAATAAAAAGTTTATAAAATGTGAATAAATTTTTTTAATGTTATACTTGAGATATGAAGATTTTTGCAAAATATTAAAGAGTATGTGTTTTTAAGCTAAAAATCTTTGAAGTATTAAGTTGCCAAAAAATTTGTGTTGTGTGAAATAATTATGCATTTTACAACTTTTCATTTTATATTACATTTTATAAAATTTATATTTCCAGTTATGCTGAATTATTACTTTTATAATTTTGAGACTAAGTTAACACACGCACACAGTAAGCAATTAAAGTTCATTTCTTGAAGTAATGTTATTTTAAAGGTGGATCGTTAATTTCATAGCTTTTTTTTATTATTATTTTTATACAATTGGGAATTAAATTGATTTGTGATTTTATATTCACTTTTCTTTTATATTAACACTTCAGGCTACTCTGACACATTAGAAGCAACTCTTTTGACAATTAAAAGAATAGAGTAATATGAACTTGTAAATACGATTGTGAAAATATATAGAAGAATAATTATATGAGTAATCCCATTTGCCAAAAACATAATATAGTACTTTTGCATTTGTACTTTATATATGTGCCATATTTAATACATTATTTATTTGTTTACTAGTGTATATTTGATATTTTTACAATGAAGTTATGTTTATTTTATGTGCAATATTTTTGTTATAAGGTGAACTTAGAGCTAAAGATAGCAAGAAATGTTTAGGTTTAAAGTAAGAGTTTATTTTTAATCAGTAAATAATGTTTTGAATATTAATGGATTTTACCTTATGTATAAGAAAAACTTCTGTTCATATTGTTCAAAAATCTTGTTTTAAGAACAATAATGAAATATTAAAAAATATACAATATTTACTAATGAAATTGTATCAGACATTTAATAAAGATGAGGAAATTTAAATTTTTCTTGCGATATTTTTAAAGGGTATGTTAAATAAAAATAAATTGCAGATAAAGAATTGCACAAACAATTATACAGTCTTTTGATGTGGTATGTATACAATTTAAAAAGTGTACTTTATTTCCAAATTTTTAAGTTTAATTTTAGTTTTTGTAATGTTAAAAATATTTCACTCTGTTATGAAATTGTTACCCTATCTTGTAAGGTTCGAATTGCAAAAATTGGATGTATATCTTATTTATATGTAAAACAAAATTTCATTCGCAAAAAGAAGTATGTGTAAAGTGTTATTTCAATAATTATGTGAGATGTGCCAAGATGTTTTTTTAAAAATAGTACTTACAACAAATTTTTATATATTTTTGCTGATACTGTTTTAATCGGCGAACAAAAAATGAAGATTAAATGGTGGATTAATTTTATGTTCTATGTATTTCTTGAAGAGGAAAAAAAATCGTGGTATTCATGTGCAATAAATTAAAGTAATAAATACATCTTTAATTAAAAGACCTATTTTTAAAAATTTGTATTCCTGTAATTTTATATAAAAAGTTTTTTGAACTATTCACTAGTAATTATACCTAATAAATTCAAGTAAATTATATGTTCATTTTGTGATGATGTATAGAATTCGAAAAATATTAGTACACTTTCAAAAATTAGTTAAAAATAAGCAAAGATTTTCACTTATGGTTTTTTATGTTCCATAAAAAAAAGGTTAATGTTTCTGTTGAATGAAATGTTATTGTACCAACTGTAATGAAATGAATAATGTACACTGTCTATGTTTTACAACATTCTTAATTCAAAATGACTTCACCACAAGAACAAGTGCAAGTTGTAGAATGATTTATTAAATTTAAATCTGCTGCTCACATACAGTATAAATGGGGTACCACACTGGAGCACAGAAGTGAGAAAAAGCTCCTCAGGCAATAGATGGAAAGATAAAGTTCAATAGCGTAGCCACCCTCTAGACCAGCGATACTCAACCTGCGGCCCACCAAGCCTTTTTAAGTGGCCCAGTCATGGCCCCATTGCTCTGAGAAATTTATTTATTTAAGAAAATTGTAATAAAAATTTGGTGGGAAATTCTTTGTTAAAAAATCAAATATATCAATTTTGTTCTTTGCTGTTGGTGTTGTACGGGTACCAATTGATATTCTCTTTTTATTTGGAACGGTCATGGTTAGTGATAACAGATAACAGAGGAGTAGCGACAATTTTATGAGTGGAACTAATTTTTAACTATCTTTCATATCTTGCAAGCGAAAAATATATCATTTCAAGATGATTGGGAGGTTGACTGTTTTGTAGTGAAAAACAAACATGGATTAATAATTGTTTGATTTGTCTCGAAAGTGCTGTATTTAAAAAAATACCAATAAACAAGAATCAATTAATGACACTTTTCTTGTAGATCTTTTTCAAGAGGTGATAAGTAGGGTTTCTTGAATAGTCTTTGCAACAGCAACAACCTGTTTTGTCTGTGGTAATATCACAGTGGTAACAAATGCATCCTATGAAGTATATTATATTATTGGTAATCATATGAAACCGTTTACTGAGGTGCAGAAATTGTGAAGGAATGTTTCTAATTTAGTGTTAGTGACAAAATAAAAAATATATAAAAAATAATAATTAAAAAAAGCAAAACAGAAGTTATAATATTTTGATAAATTTTCCACATTTTAAATTTCCAATGTTATCTTGGTATTAAAGCATTTCTCCCCTCTTCACCATTTATCCTCATGTTGCGGCCCACGTGAAATAACTAACATACGTATGCGGTCCGCATGAAATAGCTGATATATGTATGGAGCCCAGCAGAAAAAAGGTTGAGTACCTCTGCTCTAGGCATATCACCGTCTTTTAGGGATATGTGAAAAATATTATCTACAATTAGGGGCACTGTTGAACTGAAAGGTCGAATTACAGTGTCCTTTCAGGTTGTTGATCCTGCAATGCTCCATAGAATGTGGCTTGAAATCTGTTACAGGTTCGATGTGTTGCACTCAACTATTTGCGGGCACATTGAAATAATGCAATAAAACATTGTAAAAAAAAATTAGTATTTTCTTTATGGAACATAAAAAGCCATAATTAAATATCTTTTGTTGTTACTAATGCCAAATGATCGGCAAAGGCCAGATCAAGGCCCACGAAATTCATCATGGCAGTGACGCCTGTCGTTATCCGTAGCTTTGAGCATCATACAGGTGACAGAACGATTTAGCTCGGTCCAACGGCACAGCAGTCAGAGTCGCTAACTACTATACCGGATGGGCGACAAATATGTTTTGTGTATTTAATTATGATTTGAAAGTGTAGTCAAACCTTTTGGATACCTGGTATATTTGGGCCTTTTTATTTTACTGAGTAATGTAATTTAATGAATACAACTTTGATAAAGTCTTATGTAATTCATATTTGTTCCAAGTAAATTATATGTTCCAAGTATACTATTGATCTTATATAACCAGAGAATTACATAAAATTTCTTTGTGATATATATAGCTATTCTGGAACTGTAGTAAGCTGATTGTTATCAGCTTTGAAATTCATGAATTACATGTTTGACTTCATTTCACAAATGTGTGACATGTAGAATAGTGGAACTTTGCATGTTGCGAGTGCTAGATCAAATATTATTAGTGTCAACTCAAAAGTCCTGATTATCAATAATGCTGACTATAATGAAACTCGAACCTTTCCCTTTTTGGAACTAAAGAAATTAAGTCTGTTTATTCATTATCTTGATTTTTTAATTTGATTTTAAAGGACTCAAATCATTATCCAAGTAAAATGTTAATTTAATACCCTGTAAAATTCTATGTTTTAGATTTTAAAATTACTGAATATATTAGTTGCTGTCCATATAGCTGTGTTAGTTCCTGTATTTTATGTGAAAACAAACTATATTTTTAGTTCAATGATGATTTTGTAACATATAGCTCAATCAATTAAATATCAATAAGAAATTGTTTATAAAATGAAATTTTGAATTATTTGAAATTTTTATAAATTGTTAAAATTGAAGAATGCCTTGGAAAGTTGTTGCTGCATGATTTTTATTTATTTAGAATTCTATATATGAATATTATGAAAAATTAAGAAAAGAGAGAAAAATTCTTGCTTTCACTCATGTTTTGTAACCCGAAAAAAATGGGTCTATTGTTTAAAGTGTTTGGCCATCTAAAAGATTGCATTCTGTTTGAAGTTTTTCTTACCATAAATTTTAAATATTTATTGTCTAAATTTATACATCAAAATTAAAAAAAAAAACATTTAGCCAGTTAAGTTAAACATAAATTACACTTTCTAAATTCAGTCCCTTAAATAATTTTGAGGATACTTCAGAATTTTTGACTGATATTTGCTTTCACTATTTTTTCTTAAACAGAATGTTTTGATCCCTTTTGGAAATTTGGCAGATCTTTTAACACTAAAATTTTATTTGATTACAAAAAATGTGTACTGAAAAAAAATCTTTGCTTGCTAAACGCCTGAGAATTGTTAATTTTTTTTTTTTTTTTCATATATATGTAATGGAACTTGTTTGTGTTAGTTATTCTTTATATGAAAGGTATAACTAAATTTATAAGGAATATTAATCTAATTTTTAATTTCTAGTATTCATTTTGAAGAATAATATTTAGGCTTAACACATTTAAAACTGTTTTGTTCATATGTACTATGTATATTCATCATCATTGCAGGGTCGTTTTTAACCTGCCTGGCACCCTATGCACTTCAAATTGTGACACTCTCCCCCTGTTTCCAGAGCACCTCACCCCCTCGTTCATTTCATACCTTGCCAGTTTTGGTTCGGGGGAGAATTTCCCTTAACTCACAAAAAATCTTTTCCCCCTTTTATTTGTTTTTGCTCTTTGGAGAGACTTTCCATTGTACACCACCTTCTCCCAGACTGGCACTGGGTTGGTTTGGCATGGATAAGTGTCATGGAAGCCCTTTGTTTATTTCTTACCAGGGAGTGTTTTTAAACTTTCAATATTTGGGCCCAAACAATCATAATTTTCATCGCGCCCCCCTTTCCCTTTCAATAACAATATATTGAATTCAAAAAACTATACTTTTAAAGCTAAAGCTACAAGGGCTTTAACCTATTTAGTGCCACCGACGTTTTAAACCCCCTCACCCAAAGCGATAATTGAACCAGACCTACATATAGTTTTTTTAAAAAGTACGATTTTTTCAAATTTTGGGTTCCAAAAAATTTTTTCCAAGGTTTTGGGATTGCAAAAAAGGGGCTTGACAGTATTTGTAAGTATTTATTTTTTCAGAGGGATTTTGCTTATTTATTCCTTTTTTTTCCCCCCTCCTCAAAACGGTGGCTTTGGGGGAAGAATCAGTAATTTTTTATCGGCTTTTAAAGGGTTAATTAAAAAAACCATACAAATTATCAAGATAATTTTTAAATTTTTTGTCATAATTTTATATATGACAAACCCAGGGGTCACTAATAATTATTAAACTTTTTTTTATAGTATTGTTAAATTAATTAAAAAAATACATTGTGCAAAATCCCTAATACATTTGTTGGGGTTTTTTTTATATCAGTGCAAATTTTTGTTTTTTTATTATGTCGGAATGTTTTTTGTTTGTTTATTTCCAGAAAAATTAAAAATTTTTTTAAAAATAATTTTTTGTTTACGACTTTTCAATAGGCTCCCCCCGGGAGTTTTTTCACCCCCCAAAATTTTGGGAGAAATGCTGCCTTACGACATCACGGACCACCTACCCATCCTTTTGTAAATTAGTACATTAAATTAATGGAATTGTTTGTGCAATTACAGTATAGAGTACACATTATTGTATGAATTGTTTCCAACTTTTTAGTTATCTTTTTCATTGTTTATCGCTTTACAATCTTTTACTTTTAGGCATCCATATTCTTTGTTGAGTCATTGTATTTGTACATCAAAGGCTTTCTTCGAGCTTTGATCGTTGCAAAATCATTCATAACATCATTGGAATCAATTTCCATTGCAATATCATTTTGAGTGCTTAGCAACATCAAACTGTTAAACTTTTCATTTTCCATAGTTGATCTCATTTCAGTCTATTCTCTTAAGGTATCCGACTACGTTCCGGGAAACCCTGATTTTCCAAAAAGGATATATGGATAAATTTTCCCCTGCTATTTAATTTTCACTTAGATTAGAATACATGTATATAATTGTTTTAAAAGGGCATTTTTTAGAAAAAATTATTTAAATAAAATATTTTGGCAAAAAAAAAATTTAAATTGGGAAAAATTTTTTTTTAAAATGTTCTCCTTTTTTGAAAAAAGCCCCATTATGATAATATTTTTCCTGCATATAGCTCAGACCTCTGTACAGAAGCTCAACTAGAATTTTTGAAATATATAACTTAGAAGTCGGTTTATCCATATTTTACGATCACAGAGGGGAGCTATTTTAAGAAAAAAACACCTATAATTGTTTCAATGGGTTGTAACTCTGAAATAATGTGAATTTTTCAAAAATCATAGTTGAGCCTCTGTAGAGAGGTCTTAGCTATATACAGGCAAAATATTATAATAGAAGCATTTTTCACAAAAGGAGAACATTTGGAAAAAAAATTATTCTAAGTTAATTTTTTGCCAAAATATTGTATTTAAATAATTTTTTTGTCAAAATGTTCTTAAAACAATTGTATACATGTATTTTAATCTAAGTGACACTAAATAGCATGAAAATTGTCCATTTTTGCACTTTTTTAAAATCACGGTTCCGAACGTAGTCAGATACCTTAAGGGCAGAAATGTTTCTCTCTTGACTTACTAGGCTGTGGTACGTTTGCTATAACTTTAATTTTTTTTCTCTTTATTTCGCCCTTTAATTTTTTGGACCCTCAAACCTTTTGCGCTCTGGGCACGTGCCTAAGCGGAAAAACGGCCCTGCATCATAGTTACATTTTACTTTAATAATAAGGCAGAGCTACTTAGATGTGTGTTTTCTTTTAAATGTTTACCTTGTGTCATTTTATAGAGCTTTTTAGATTGTACTGTACCTAGTCTTTTTATTTAGTATGTTGAATAAATGTACATGTTTGTATGGAATGTTTTTTTTTTAATATTTGGTTATATTCATTGTATATACAAACTTAATCGTTAGAAACTTTTAAATGTCCCTTCAAAAATAAAATTCTAATTCCTTTAAATTATTAATTACATTTCCTAATTTTGAAAGAAGTCATTGTGCACACACAATATTTATTATTTTTTTTTTTCTAATGTGCTGAGGATTGGTGTTTTACTTTTGCAGACCTAGTACATTTCCCGGAAGCTGGTATATCTTTTTTAGTGCGCCACTATATAGGCGGATTCCAATCGCCGTAGGTAATTTTGATTCCTAGTTTGCTCCCTAGAGGGGTGGCCGCGGTAGCCGAGTGGTATAGGTTTCGGATCGTGGCTTGCTTTGTCACGAGTTCGATCCTAGTACCACTAAAGACCCGCCGTGTAGGGCAGCGATACACGTTAAATCTGTCGAGAGCTGAAACGTCCTCCCGTTGGTGTGGTGTGGTAGTTAGGAGAGGGGGGTGCCAGCTCAGGTGTCGTCCACGTCACTTGACCATGGTTCGAAATTACGTGGTCCGTCACCAAAAGCCCTCGTGTAGCTGAACAGTGCGACGTTAATATTCAATCAATGAATCCTCCCTAGAGGGGGCAACTGAGTTCTGACGATGCGAATCTGTACTAGGATTTAATTTTGCCGAGAGCACCCAAGCCAAACAGACACTAGGAATCTTTTACATGCCGTATAATCATACGATATGGCCGCTATCGATTTTCTGCATCAAGAAAATCCACCGACTCGGCCGGGGTCGAACCCACAACCTTGGCGTAGAAGGCCAGTGACAAACCAACCACGCCACCCAGCCGGCTTCATTGTGCAATATTGCACTAGGAATTGGAAGAGTTGAAATTGCTTTGAAATAATTGCTTATTAATAGCGTGAAAAAAATCACAGAAACATGATAATAACTGCATTAATTTAAACGAGAGAAAAAAATGTTACATTCTTGTACCTCTGATGATAGAAATCCCTTCTATTTTGAACAGATAACAAATAGAGAGAAGCAGACGATGCACATCATCATCTGAAGATTTTTCTTCTGTTTTAGTTCCTCGATTAATTTTTTGTATATTAACATCGCACTTCAAAGCAGCTGACGGGCTATTGGTGACGGATTTAGCAATTTTAAATAACGGCAAAGTGTGCCGAGAACAGCTCTTGAACTGGTTGAATCTCCAAACTTCCACAGCAAGCCAACGTCACAACTTTGAGCCTTGACGTGCGTTATTCAGTGTGTACACTGCTTCTCTCTAGTGCATTCAGATTCGACAGGAACATGAGTTCGCGACCATGACCACTCGATTACCCCACGCCCATTACAGCTCCTCGAATTCAGCTAAAAAATAGAAGGAAAGAGGCGTGCATTGTATTGTTGAAATTTAAATGTATCATTTTATTACATATATATTGGTGCATGTAAGAGTTGAACATGAAACATATAATTGCACCAAACACACACTATTTTGTTTCTCCCCTGAAATTTTCAGTTTGCTAGTATGTATTATTAGTAGATGGTATATTACTTTGCGATGTACGTTACTCTCTGATAGAAATTGAAATTTTCGTTCTAATCTGGAAAGCATATCAGAACTATTTTTACGCAGTCCAGTCACATTAATGTGGCCACCTGTCAAAAGACAGAATAAGCAGAGCGGACTGCTGTGAGACGTGCAGGAGAGTCAACTAGGTTCTGGAAGGTGTTCACTGAGATGTTAAGCCATGCCGTGGCCAGCTGCGCTAAATGACACGGGTGAGGATCCATGGCGTGAGCAACCCGATCGAGATGGTACCATAGAATCTCGATTGGGTTTAAATCAGGTGAGTTTGCTGGCCAGGGTTCTACTCGGTATCGATTTAAGCTTATTTCGGGACCTGGCCACAGAAGATCTAAGGGCCCACTTGACACTAAAGGATCGATCCGGGCTCTTCAGATTCCCAAGCCCCTGGGTGCCCAATGAATAAACCGACACTGGTCATTCTTACATTGTTATCATAGGGTACTTCTCGTATTTCGCTATTATTGAAAGCATTCTTTTAAAATCTGTTTTCAACTGAAGAACCATTTTTTGGCTTTGGGAATTTCGGGCACTTGGTCTAGCAATCTGTATGTCCGTACCCACTTATCTTTAATGATATCTGCGCTTCTAACGACAGTAACATTCCCTACTGCAAATAATTAATAGCCCTTAAATTCCTATTATAGCCCACCCCTTGGAGAAGATTTTTTTCAAATGGCGCCAAGGCGTGTTTTTTAAAGTCGATTCCAGGCAAACTGGGAAAAACATGGTATTTTGTTAGAAGGAGCAAAAATGGAAAACATTAGAACTTTAAGAAAGAATTCGTGTAAAATTTAGCTTCTAAAAATAGTAGGTACTTTTTAAAACTTACGGAACAGCTCCATGAAAAATTTAACTTTTTAAAAGAAGTAAATTGAGAACATTCCGAAAACAAGGATTCGAAGCTCGAAAGAGAAATTTTTCAGTCGTTAAGAACAAATTCTGCAAAATCTCGGCTTCTAAAAATAGGAAATTAAGAGCATTCTATAAGTAAAAATTGATATCCGAAGGTCAAAAATGAAAAATTCTTGTTTAACTTTCGAAAAATAGGAAATTAAGAACATTTCGAAAAGAAGGAATCGAAGTTCGATGGAGAAAAATTGAAATTTTCAAGACGTTAAGAACAATTTAATGAAAAATTCAGCTTCTAAATGTAGAAAATGAAGGACATTCTAATAAGAAAAAGATTGATATCCGAACGAGACAAAAATGGAAGTTTCTTTTTAACAATTGAAATATAGAAAATTAAGAATATACTGAAAAGAAGGAATTGATGTTCGAAGGGGAAACAAATCTTACTTTTAAAAAACTTTTTTTGAATAAATTTCCCTTATTATTATTTTCTTAAAAAGATGTTAAACACATTCCAAAATTATTTAAAAAACCCCTTTTGTCCACGTCCCTTTTCCCTCACATCATGCGGATTCTATCCTCCTTTCGAACGGCATCTCCATCATTTAAACTTTTTCATAAGCATCTTCTAATAATTACCAACTTCTTTCCAATATATATAAAAATATAAAAATTTTAAAAAAAAAACCCCTTTTTTTTTCGCCCTTTGAAAGGGAATAGCTGGTAATCACACGTTTTCCGAAAAACGAAAAAGAGTCGATAAAAAAGGAAAAAATTTTTTCTAGCAGTTTTGCCCCCCCGGACAAAAGGGAAAAAATGCCCCCCCTCTCTCCCAAAAGAAAAAAAATTTTTTTTCATAGATACACACCCTAAAAATTTTTTTGAATTTTTGAAAAAAAGAACATAATAATAAAATTGTATAATACTTTTTTAAGCCAAATACAAAAAAATTTCCCCGAAATTAAGAAAAAATTACCTATTATTTAACTCCAAAACGAGAAAATATAAGAAGAAATCCCCCTTTTTTTAGCATGCCAATTTCTTCTAAAACAATCTACGGGTTTTGGGGGATCAAACAACAAACATTTATTTTTTTTAATTTATAGTAACTCAATTCGATTAAAATGAAACATCTCCTGTGATTTTTTATTTTAAAAAAAAGATATGCCCGTGGGAAAACCCCAGTCCGGGAGGGGAAGAAAGTTCCCAGTAAAAAAGATAAAGGAAAAATTTATCAGATTTCAAAAATTTGAATGTGTATAAATCCCCCCTAAACCTCATTTTTTAAAATAAAAAAAAAACTGACTTTAAAAACGTAGGGGCCAAAAAAAGGGAAGTGATACAAAAAAAAGGGAAATCCCCAAATTAGCCCCAAATTAGTTTTTTCAGAAAAATATATCAAATTTTTTTTGAAAAAAAAAATTTTTTTTTCCAACTCTTTCCCAAAATGCCCCCCCGGGCGGGGCCCGGGATTCGGCCCCTTTAGAGCCCCCCCCGGGTTTAACGGTCGTTACTTAGTATAAATTTTTGTAAGGTTGTCGAAGCTAACGACAACCGGAAATTTTTTTGCTTACCCAAAGATCAATTTTAAAGAATAAAAAAAAAAGGGGTAGTTTAGTTTGGCAAAAAAACCCCCAACGCGATAGAAGGGAAATTTTTGGGTGACCTTGGTCGTAAATGCAGGAATAGATCTAATTATATTAAACTGCTGGGGCAACTAATTTTAAACAAATAAAATTCAAACTTCATTTATTGTATGAAAATAACATTTTTATTCACTTTTCTGCGTCGTCATTTCTCAAGAAAGACACGATAGGTATGTGGCAGGTAACTTAGGTAGGATATAAAAATTCTCGCTTGTAGTCGATCAAGAAAACGGTGAGAAAACTATATCAATCGTGGTTCTGTTTTTTGTTCCTTCTCTTGCATCAGTGTTCATTGTCACATTCAGGGTCCGTTTAAGAATTAACGGGGTTTTTCCCTTCCCCAAAAGCGCCCAATAAAAAAGGGTCTCCAAGTTGATAAATTCCGGGTTTTTTTGTCAAATCGGATCCAATGATTGCAGAAAACCTCTGGTGGCAAAAAGCCCCCAAAATTTTTTATGAGGGGAAGGTGATGTTTGGGGGAAAACCCTTTGGTGATAAAAGATTTTCGACTGCATTTTTGCTGCTAGCTTTCCTTTTTTTCCCCCTTGCATTTGTTCTTGGCATTCTGACTAGAATTAATTATAATTCAACGGAAATGAAAAATTAAAAAAAACCCCCAAATGGCGTCACTCACAGAAGTCTTTTGTGTTTTTTTAAAAAAACGCTGTACGTGGGAAATCCTGGCGCGAACGTTAGTAACATATATACAATACCCCCCATCACTACTTCCATTCGGCTCTTGACAGAACGCAAAACTGGGAAATTTCCCATTCACTCTCAACGCCCGATTGCCGCTAAAGAAGTTTCACTTCAAAAATGGGTTTTAATTCCCACGAAAACTACCCGGTAACAAATTTAAAAACCCCGGAGCCCTCCTGAATTTTAAATTTAAAAAAACAAATTAGGGCCCCCGAAACATCGCCATACAAACCAGTGTCGTATTAAACGATATGGGGGGGTTAAATCGAATTCCGGTGTCCGCAGCCTGTTTTGGAGAACTAACAGAAAAAAAGAAAACGCCCCCAAATTTTTTAAAAAACCCCCCGAAGGGGAATTTTCTACTCTGCCCTAATGGCACCGCAAAAGAAACCAACAGTCTAAAAAATATTTTAAAAATACGCTTTTCTTTTGGGTTTTTTTGCCCAAATTAGTGCCCAAAAATTTTTTTTAGCTAAAGGGGGCAGAAAGTTTTTCACTTTTGACGATTATTTTTTTTAATTTTTTTATCAGCTACTTCCAAATTGCTATATCCTTCAATGATTATTTTTTTTTTAAAAAAACCGCCCCCTTGGGGCTGGCTGACCCAAAATTGTATAATTTTTTGGAAATCGTAAGATAAATGCTAGTAAATTTTTTAATATTTAAGATAAAAAAATTCAATTTTTTTTTTGATTCATGGGTTAAAAATTTTTAATTTTTTATTGTTTTTTTTTTTTACATCCACAAATTGTGTTTATTTTCCCCTGTAATGTCCTCGGAATTTTTTAAAACCTCTCTCGACAATTTTGGCTTTTCTTTTCAATTTAGATGTTTTTGCAACGAGCACTATATAATTGAATTCTTTTGTTTGTTCCTAGTAGTACTATTTTTAAAAAACCCATTGACCCCTTTTTTAGGGACCTACATTGCTCATGAGAATTTCCGTCATATAAAATTTTGCAAAAAAAAACTGCTTTTTCGCCTTTTTTTAAAGCAAATTTTTTTGGGGGATCGTCAATTCCCCGGGAACTTCCTTTTTTTTTAAAACAATTATTTCATTAAAAAAATTTATTTTTTAATTAAATAAGAAATATTCCCATAATTTTATTAAAGGGGTTAATTTTTACTTATAAAATTTAAAAAAGGGGAAACCCATAACCCCAACATAACCAAGTTGGATGTCAGTACGGGAAAGGGTTTTAAAAAAAACTTTTTTTCCCTAACAGTTTAACGATAAGAAAAATTAATAAGAATTACCGAATAAATAATATATAATTGTTTCAACTGTGTCCCTTTTCCTGAATTTTTTTTAGAAAAGTCACATAAGATTTTCAAGGGGAAGGGGAGAGGGGTAGTTCAAAATAATCCACAAAAATGCATCATTTTCCATAGTGAAAGTTGCTCTGGGATTGCCAAAAAATGAAAAAGGAGCAGAAACAGGTGGAATATTTTGTCATCAATTTTGTACCATTGTCGAATGTTTTGGATAAAAAATAAACTTCTAGATTCATCACTATATCCACAGATTTTGGGTAAAAGTGCCTGCGGCGCTGTCGGCCGCGCAAATCTAATTTTGGTTATATCCGCAAAGAGAAATCCGAAAAATTCTCATCAGTTTCGCTTTATTTTAGCCCACTTCTACTCAACTCCAGCGAGTGAATGTGAGAAGAGGAAGCAATAAAATTATATTATTTTTGTATAGGAGATTGAAGATAAGAAGAAACGAAAAACACACACAACATGTGTGTGTGTGTGTGATTCGTTTCTTGATTCAGCAGAAAGAATATTTGAACATAAAAATGTGCCAAAAGAATTAAAATCTGAAATTTTAAAGAAGTTTTAATTGGTTAGAAAGTTGGTTTATATTAGTGATGACAACTAAAAGAAACTACAAACATTAAATGTGAAATTTGTACCAACCTTTTACCTTTTTTTTTTCGGCAAAAATTTAAAGGGGAAAAGCCTCACAAGGCAAAAATTTCCCAGCCTTATATAAACCCCAAAAATAGTTATATAAAACAATAAGTAGTATTATCGGAAAAGGTATTACACATTTTTTTGAAAAAAAGCCACATTGGGGCTAATTTAGCGGGTACGACACATGGGAAAGCAGGATTGCCAACGTGGTAAGTTATCATGAACATTGGCATTGTTTAAAATACGTTCCGTACCATATGAAAAATATTAAAAATAAGGGGCCCCCAAATTTATGGTCCAAATTTTATGGGGGAAAACAAGACAATGAAAAATTTATTTATTGTATAGGAAATAACGCCAGGATGTAAACAGGGGGAAAAAAAAAGAAAACAGAAATGGGACTATTAGTTTTGGGGCCATAGGCCACAAAGCTAGCCACCGTTCAACATGGATGACCCAGGAAAAAAAATATTTCCGTAATTTGTGCTTGACCACATAAAAAACCGGGGGATGCCGAAAAAAGCACACATGCATTACATATGCGGCCGTGCAAATAGAAATGGACAAACTGTGCTTTGAATATATCACGCGCAGTTTCTTGGTCGACGATCACAGAATTTTTCAGCAATTACATCGTCAACTTCGTGAAACAGGTTCATCCCACGTCACCAAACATGATACTCGTCGACAAAGAGCTATACGCAATCCAAGCCTGGAAGAAAGCATCTTGAGTGTTACGGCTGATATACCCTAGTCAAGTACAAGAGCTGTTGTTCACGTAAGCATGAGTCATCAGACCGTTTGTAAAGTGTTAAATGAAAATCGCTTACACCCCTTCCATTTTCAGCGAGTACAAGCTTTGAATCCGGCAGACCATCCTCTCTTCCAAAACTTTTGCCAGTGGGTGGTACAGCAATGAGTGCTACAGTCAAACTTCATAGCTCATGTGCTATTTACAGATGAGGGGACGTTTACATGCAAGGGTGTAATTAATGTTCGCAATTCCCATGTTTGGGCAACCTAGATTCCACATGCAACGCTACCACATGCGTATCAATGACGATTCTGTGTGAATGTGTGGTCTATTATTGTCAACGTCTTATTGATTAGCCCATACTTTCTACTGACGCGACTTAATGGCGAACGTTATCTGATTTTTCTGGAACATGTGTAACCAGAACTGCTGCAGTATGTCCCGATCGCCCTTTGTAACCGCATGTGGTTTCAGCATGATGTGGCACCAGCCCACTTCAGCACTTATGTGCGCATTTACCAGAATGCCACGTTTGAGATGCGATGGATTGAGCATGGTGGACCAGTCCCTTGGCCACCCCGATCTCCCGGTTTATTGAATCTCGATTACTTTTTATGGGGACATGTGAAGAATCTTGTTTATGTGACTCCACTTGACTCAGATGATATCTCGTTGCTCGAATATCTGAAGCTGCTGCACGTGTGAGTGAAATACCTGACATCTTGGAACGTATACGCCAACCACACTTCACCGACGCTGTCAAGCATGTATCGCTATTAGTGAACGCAATTTTAAACAGTTATTGTAAGCATTATACTTGTCAAAGACGGTTTCAATAAACACTGTCTCTCCTTTCGTCTCTTGCTTTTTGTGTTTGTGCCTTACCGTGTCACTTGTTCCCATACATTCCTATACAATAAATGATTGTTACAATGTACTGTACCCTTAAAGTTTGTACCATGAATTCGGAACCACCCTGTATAGTTTACATAAGTAATTTACGTTTAAATATTTTTAAATAATTAGACTAATTGATATTTAAATTGTATATAATAAATAATATTAAATTCAATTGTATATATAATTGTATGCATATTAGAATGCACAATTATTTAAACATTACTCTTTACAGATAAATAATTAAATAAACACGGGGGCAAGTGAGGGGGAAACGAAAAGAAAACCACTTAACATCCGCATGCGAAAATGTCGTAAAAAAAATTGTAGTACATCCGAACAAATGGATTCTCTTGCCCAGAATAAATCAGAAGTTTTCATTTCTATCGGGTAATCATAAGCACACACACAATCTTTTGAACTTCAGATTTATCAATCACTGTTTTATTGCAAAATTTACAGTCTGTTATGTGAACATAATCACTGTTTTTTGAAGCTATTGCATTTAATAACTAGGATAAAATGTGCTCTAGTTTTTGTAAAAATTAAAAATCTCTTATCCAGAAGGTCATTTCAAAATCAGATAGCTTATATTCTATCATAAAATTGAAAATTTTTGAAAACACTTTCTAGAATTGTGTCCTGTTTATGTAATTTTTGTTTTAAATATTATGTTCTCTTAATTTCATCCCCTCCCTTTAAAATGCACTTAATAAATATAATAATCCCTCAAAAATCCCTATACCTCCATTTAAAAAATAAAAGCTGTAGCAAATAATCGGAAACCTTAAGAATCGAGAAAGCTACATACAGTGCCATCTGGTGAGCTGATGAGTGGCATTTGTAAAATGCACTGAAAAAAAACACGAAACATTTACAATTTATACCCATCATTCTAATGATTTAATATGAAACTAAATGAGTGAATAAACTGTGCAGCTGTATTTCAAAACCTTAGAGAAAAAGAAAAAAAATAACTGAATTTCAGTGATATATACAAAACTTTAAAATCTGAAAGTAATACTGACGTAAATTTTTTTATATATATTCCATGTATGCAGCGCCATCTGCCTGCAGAAAGAGATATTTAAAGGCAATAAAAAGAAAACGTGTCTGTTATCAGTTTATTCAGACAGTTAAAAATTTCTTTTTTCAACTGAGGAATTACATTTATATACGTACAAATTAATTAATCAGTCACCAGTGAATTCGGAAATTCAATGGTAACTGATCTAAAGTAAAGTGTATTCACATGTAACTGTTAGTTAATTTATACGTAGATTATTAAAAATGATCCCCGAGTTGAAAATAATTTTTCAACAAAGGGACTTTGAATAAACTAATAATTGACACGTTTTCTTACATCGCCTTTAAATGTCTCTCTACAGGCAGATGGCACTGCATACACGTAATATGTACAAACATTTAAATAAGAATTAGAAATTCTGTATCATCAAAATTCAGTTTTTTTTTCTTTTCTTTTTTTTATCAAAGTTTTTGGACTGTTGTTACACAGTTTATTGAATCATTCAGTTTCATATTAAATCAATAGAATTATGGGTATAAATTGTAAATGAAACACGTTTCCTTTATTTTTTCGGTTGAATTTACAAATGCCATATATTTGCTCAGCAGATGGCAGTGTACGTTATTTTCTCAGTTCTTAAACCAGTGTTAGAGACTTCTGCACAGAGTTAAGCGATAGCATGGAGCATATTCTACTCATAAATTCGAAAAGAATGCCCCGAAATTCGAGTGCGCTGTCTTATAAAGTGAATCCAATTACTCCTAAATAGTTGTGAGCTGAACTTTTTACTGGCCTTTGAATTAAGTTTCTAATTGGACAATCCCAATCACGCAAGGCTACATTCCACAAGATTTTTGCATTCAATGATCTCAAAAAACACGCGAATTTTTTGACGCACCCCACCGAAGGAATTTCACCACATCCGGTCAAAGGGGACTCGTATAAAAATTACTAGAAAATAAGGGACCACCAGCCTCCCACATTACTCATCCCCTCTCTCAAACACACAGCACACAAAAAAGTGTTACCAAGAAGAACATAAAAAACATAAAACGAAGCATATATATTAATAAAAAAACAAGAAAGTGGCGATAACAGAGCCAATAGGAGTCCTTGTGAATGGTGGACCAACAGGCAACTGGAGATGGACTGTAAAAAAAAAATTATTGTCTCTTGAAACTAGAAGGAGATTAACTGTAAGAAAAAAAAGTGTCTCTTGAAAATGGAAGGTGATGAACTATAAAAAAAATTGTGTCTTGAAACTGGAAGGATCCTGAAGAGTCGATCTAAATGAAGACGTTTGTTGAACTAATCGATATGAATTATCATACTCGGTTTGGCAATCGAGTCAACGTGGGTTGAATCGGCTGATACAGAATCACTTTCGAAATCGACTGAAGATTCTTGGCGACATGGGTTGAATCAAGGAATTAATTGCTGTGGAGAAGCATGATGCAGAATCGTCATCGATGGAGGTGAAATGTCCAAAAGTTCTGGTCCTTGTTAAAGACGTAAATAAGTCCATGCTAAGGATGAACGCTGAGGCGTATTCCCCGTGGCTTCACTGAAAAGGCCCTCATGATCTGCCCTCGTTGAATTTCTCGTCAACCCTATGAGAGAAAAGAAAAAATAATTTGTCTCCAAGGGGAGGCCATATTAGTACTGAACAAAAATTTAAACGAAGAAAATAAGTGTGGGAAAAAAAATATGTGTGGACATGAAAGATGCTCGACCCAAAAACTACAAGACACCGTAAATTCCACAAGCGCAAACCATGTCCTCCTCAAAATTTCTAGTGGAACTATATAATTTAAAACAGTTAAAAAATAATAATAATAAAAAATAATAAAAAATGAAATCTCTACAATAAGAATTTAAAATTATGTCTTAACATTCTTTAATGTTGTGAGAGATAGAATAAAAAATTAACAAAATAACATTTAACACAAAACACGGAAATTAAAACTGAGATGAGATCCGGGCCATTGCACAATTTACAAAGAATAATAATAAAAAAACAAATAGAAAAAAAATTGAATTAACTTAATTAAGCGTGTCACACACACTAAATGCAAAGAAAAAAAAATCAAAATAACTCATAGTAAATATTTAAACCATACATATATCATCAAAAAGCTTTGACGCTAACAAAAATAAACACAGATACTGTTAATGCCCATGTAAACTTTGGCATGTTGGCGCCACATCTTTGCGAATTATAGAATTGTAAACAAATAATGGCAACCCTTAGGGTTGCCGCAGCAATGTGTTTTGTATCAACTCTAATGCTTTGTAAACATTTTTCAGTTCGTTCGAAAGACTTCATATTGGAAGTCACATTAATAAAATTCAGATTTAATTGGTGAATTTTAGTACAGTCCACTAAATTAATAACCCAACATTGTGGTCCCCCAGAGCGCGGAGGAAACTTGCGTAGAATTTAAAATAATTTGTTGTTGAATTAAGCATTCTTTTCTTCGTAAACAAAATGGAAGGAGCAGGAGCTATTGAATCAGAGGAAACACTTTCCGTATCAGGTGCGGAAAAAATAGAGATTCTATTAAATCGTCGTCGTGGCAATAGTAAAGCCAAAATCACAAAATTGCAAACCTTTTTAAATGACAAAGCTCCAAATGCAAAAGATTGAATTCAAAGTAAACTAGACAACATTTCGGGAAAACTTTTCTAATATGGAATCATTGAAAAAAGAATATTATGAAATTCTAGAAGAGAAGAAAATTACCAAAAATTGGAAATTTACTTTTTACCAAATGGAAGAAGATCTGGAATCCATATGGTAGGCTTACAAACTTTATTA